>CM065736.1:58570256-58572756 GCA_033310375.1 Conus canariensis
AACACTGCTGTTTGTCACTGGCTGGCTATAAGGTTGTCTCCAGACACTACTGTTTGTCACTGGTTGGCTGTAAGGTTGTCTACAAACACTGCTGTTTGTCAGTGGTTGGCTGTAAGGTTGTCTCCAAACACTGAAATTTGTCACTGGTTGGCTGTAACGTTGTCTCCAAACACTGCTGTTTGTCACTGGCTGGCTATAAGGTTGTCTACAGACACTGCTGTTTGTCACTGGCTGCCTGTAAGGTTGTCTACAGACACTGCCGTTTGTCACTGGCTGACTGTAAGGTTGTCTACAGACACTGCTGTTTGTCACTGCTTGGCTATAAGGTTGTCTACAGACACTGCTGTTTGTCACTGGCTGCCTGTGAGGTTGTCTACAGACACTGCCGTTTGTCACTGGCTGGCTATAAGGTTGTCTACAGACACTGCTGTTTGTCACTGGCTGGCTATAAGGTTGTCTACAGACACTGCTGTTTGTCACTGGCTGGCTATAAGGTTGTCTACAGACACTGCCGTTTGTCACTGGCTGGCTATAAGGTTGTCTACAGACACCGCTGTTTGTCACTGGCTGCCTGTAAGGTTGTCTACAAACACTGCCGTTTGTCACTGGCTGGCTGTAAGGTTGTCTACAGACACAGGTGTTTGTCACTGCTGGGCTATAAGGTTGTCTGCAGACACTGCCGTTTGTCACTGGCTGGATATAAGGTTGTCTACAAACACTGCTGTTTGTCACTGGCTGGCTATAATGTTGTCTACAGACACTGCCGATTGTCACTGGCTGGCTATAAGGTTGTCTACAAACACTGTTGTTTGACACTGGCTGCCTGTAAGGTTGTCTACAGACACTGCCGTTTGTCACTGCTTGGCCATAAGGTTGTCTATAGACACTGCTGTTTGTCAGTGGTTGGCTGTAAGGTTGTCTACAAACACTGCTGTTTGACACTGCTTGGCTATAAGGTTGTCTCCAGACACTGCTGTTTGTCACTGGTTGGCTGTAAGGTTGTCTACAAACACTGCTGTTTGTTACTGGTTGGCTGTAAGGTTGTCTCCAAACACTGCTGTTTGTCAGTGGTTGGCTATAAGGTTGTCTCCAAACACTGCTGTTTGTCACTGGTTGGCTGTAAGGTTGTCTATAAACACTGCTCTTTGTTACTGGCTGGCTGTAAGGTTGTCTATAAACACTGCTGTTTGTCACTGGCTGGCTATAAGGTTGTCTCCAAACACGTCTGTTTGTCAGTGGTTGGCTGTAAGGTTGTCTCCAAACACCGTTGTTTGTCACTGGTTGGCTGTAAGGTTGTCTACAAACACTGCTGTTTGTCACTGGCTGGCTGTAAGGTTGTCTACAAACACCGTTGTTTTCACTGGCTGGCTGTAAGGTTGTCTACGAACACTGCTATTTGTCACTGGTTGGCTGTAAGGTTGTCTCCAGACACTGCTGTTTGTCACTGGCTGGCTGTAAGGTTGTCTACAAACACCGCTGTTTGTCACTGGTTGGCTGTAAGGTTGTCTACAAACACCGCTGTTTGTCACTGGCTGGCTGTAAGGTTGTCTACAAACACTGCTGTTTGTCACTGGTTGGCTGTAAGGTTGTCTTCAAACACTGCTGTTTGTCACTGGTTGACTGTAAGGTTGTCTACAAACACTGCTGTTTGTCAGTGGTTGGCTGTAAGGTTGTCTCCAAACACTGCTGTTTGTCACTGGTTGGCTGTAAGGTTGTCTACAAACACTGCTGTTTGTCAGTGGTTGGCTGTAAGGTTGTCTACAAACACTGTTGTTTGTCACTGGTCAAACAGTGCTGTTTGTCACTGGTTGGCCGTAAGGCTGTCTGCAGTTTAGTTATCCATATCATAATTTGCTTGTGTTATTTGCATTTTCCGGTTGTTGTTTTTTGTTTTGTTTTTTTAAATGATCTGACCTGTTCAGTCACTATGTGATGCTTATTTCCAGTTTGAGTGTTTGACAGTGCTGGACAGGTTTTGTGTGGTCGGCTGGTTGAAACAATAATCACACACACACACACACACACACACACACACACACACACACACACACACACTTAAAACACTCGTTCCGTCTCTCTCTCTCTCTCTCTCTCTCTCTCTCTCTCTTCTCTTCTCTTCTCTTTTCTCTCTCTCTCTCTCTCTTCACTTCTCTTCTCTCTCTCTCTCTCTCTCTCTCTCTCTCTCTCTCTCTCTCTCTGAGTTCAAAGGAGTGCATTACTCACTGACCCACATCTTCTGTTTACAAAAGAGAGAGAGAGAGAGAGAGAGGAGAGAGAGAGAGAGAGAGAGAGAGAGAGAGAGATGACTTCATCACCTGTCAACAGGCGAATGAACGGACTCCCAAACACGAAGGAGTGACGTGTAGCGCCTATATGTTGACGTCGATGACAAATTCCGACTTAGGATGCATGACGTCATATATTTACCTCCCTTTCTTCTTTTCTTTCTTTCTTTTTTTTTTTTTTTTTTTTTTTTTGGTCATCACCTCTCCCGTTCCAT
>CM065736.1:58585256-58627756 GCA_033310375.1 Conus canariensis
TACATTTTGCCCCTCTTCGAATACGAGCAAATTCTTTAACTCAGTGTGTGTGTGTGTGTGCGCGCGCGCGCGCGCGTGCGTGTGTATATGTGTGTGTGTGTGTGTGTGTGTGTGTGTGTGTGTGTGTGTGTGCTGCGAAGATAAATAGTGGGAAGAAATATGTTCCTAAATTAGCTAATATGTCCGCATGCACAAGCGCACGCGCGTACACACACACGCGCGTGCGCGCGCGCGCACGCACGCACAGATCAAGTGTGATTCTCTCTCTCTCTCTCTCTCTCTCTCTCTATCACACACACACACACACACACACACACACACACACACACACACACACGCACGCACGCGCCCGCACACACACACACACACACACAAACAAACACACACACTCAGACACAAGCGTACGCACACGCACCCGCGGGTGTGCACACACATACACACTGGCGCGCGCGCGTGTGCACGCACGCACGCAAACAAACACGCACGCACGTACGTACGTACGTACGTACACACACACACACACACACACACACACACACACACACACACACACACACACATATTTCTGATACCCACACACGCATACCTGTGAAGGTGACAGACTTTCACATGGCAGAGTGGAAAGGAATTTGCGTTCAGCATTGTAACGAGAAGAAAGCAACTGCAAGATGGATTACCCTTCTTCTGACAACAACTAAGAGTTTGACGTTAACTACGATTGCTGAAGACAGTATACAACTGAAAGATAGTTAACGAACCTTCGATAGAGTAACAGGATTATAAATTTCAATATTTCCATTCGCAGCACTCTAAACAACCGTCAAATCAGATGTGGGAAGGTAACGACAGCTTAGATGGTTTAAGTAACTTTTATTCAATAAACAAATAAACATAATACATCCCCAGTCATCTGGACAAATGAGCAACGACAAGTCCTAGGCTTATACTGTGCTCAAATGTAACACTGACAATATACTGGCGGTTACAATACATTTACGGTATGCCACACGTTTCACTACAGAGTTTGGATTTTTTTCAAAGGAACATCAAAAAGATAACAGAAGAAGTAAAATAAAATAAAAGGAACTAAAAATGGAAAGAAAGTTTGGGAAGCAGCAATCACATCAAGAAGAAGATGCGTGAACGATTTACAAACAAGAGACAATTTCAGTGTGAAACGTGAATGAATTCAGGGAAGAACCATGTTCTGCCATTCATGTTGACAGATTAGTTAAACCGTCGCCCTGCAATTCAGATGAGATGGCCCTCGATCTATTCTGTTCAACCTCCAAGGTTCTGGCTCGGTCGATGTTGTGTTTAAAAGACATATACACACGCTTACTAAAAACATCATGTTTTACTTACAAGAATCCGTTTTACTTGAAACAATGCATCCCACGTGTAAGACAGCGGCATTTTTTTTTTTTTTTTGCGTGGGTGACTAGACTGGATCGGTTACATGACAGGTGAGGAGGAATTCCAAAGGGGGGACTCCTTCCTCAGTGAGGAAACAGACATCAGACATGAGCTTACTTGAAGGGTGGGGGGGGGGGGGGGGGGGGGGGGGGGGGGGAGGGGTTGGGGCGGGGGGGGGGGGGGGGGTCTTGTTCCAAAATCTTGTAAAAGCAGGGTGTGTGTAGGGGAAGGGAGGGAAAAGGTTCCTCTTCTAAAATGTAAATGTGCAGGGAGGGTATTCGAGGGGGTGGGGGAATGGTAGGTGGTGGAAGTGGCGGTTATATCATGCTAACAATTCGGCGGCTTTATATGCCTGGTGCCAAAAGTGACGGCTTTTTTTTTTTTTGCCGGCTAGGATGTGTGTGTGTGTGTGTGTGTGTGTGTGTGTGTGTGTGTGTGTGTGTGTGTGTGTGTGTGTGTGTGTGTGAGTGAGAGCAAGACAGCGTGTGTGCGTGAGCGAGAGAGAGCGTGTGTGTGTGTGTGTGAGCGAGAGAGCGTGTGTGTGTGTGTGTGTGTGTGTGTGTGTGTGTGTGTGTGTGTGTGTGTGTGTGCGCTTGCGCTTGCGCTTAAAAGGTCACATAACACAGTGACAGAGACAGAATGAGAAAGAGAGAGGAATTATTCTATTCAATATGACCACCGACCCAACCCGGCACCAGCAATCCACAGGGAGCAGTCGATGTCAAGTCGTCATGAGGCAACCCACCAGAGGAGACACTGCACTACTGCCGAGTCACTTTGGTGGTGTTCAGTGGTGCCTGTTCTGATCGAACATACGCAGAACACCACCCTCTTAGCCCCCATCTGGTAACAATCATTCCTCAGTCGCGGAGCCGACGCCAGTGAGCTCTCCCTCAGAAGGGCGGCACCACGTCCGTCCAAAGACAGTCCCCATGAATTTGCCGATACCGGTGACCCCAACAGAATCAAAACAAGGCCACAGACACAGAGGAACAATCAAAACTGAGGTCACTATGAGAGCAGGGTACAAAGGGCTACAGAACTTCAGACTTTTGTTGTTGTTTTTAATGCTGATCGATGAGGATTATGACTTGAAGATGATGCTACGGATTTCCATTCTGGTTTGAGACCGCATGACAGGGCTGTACTCTTACTTTCATAACTTTACACCGGTGTCAACCAGGCCCGAGAGATGCAGACACCTGCAGTGTTAGTCAGGAAATTTGAGCAATGCTCTCAGAGACGCATCCATTGCGTGGAAGAAACTCGACTGTGTGGTCCAAATCTTCACAGCTGAGCCCGTAGCAAACTCAACCCTGGGTAGGAGCTGGTTGGAACAGAAAAATCCCACAAGAAAAAAAAAAGGCTCTAGTGGGAATCGAACACAGCCGCCAGGACTCCGCAACACTAACCACTTCGCCACAGCAGCTGATTAAATTGTAGCGATCATTATAATTTTTGAAAAAAAGGGAAAGAAAAAAAAAGGAAAAATAGACGAAGTGAAACTGATCTATCCTTTTTATAAAGTGGAGGTAAAAAAAAAAAAAAAAAAAAGCCAGGAATTCATTGTGGCGAGTACATTTTGCTAGATGTTGCTTCTGTTGTCAAAGAATGAACAGACTGTTGAGAATTTTCCTCTCATTATATTCAGTATTCAAAGGACGACGGGTCAGAACAACTATATCTGCTGATGCAAACGATCAACCAATAATTTTACGAACTGAAGAATTCTGCATCTGTTTCTGTCTCATTCAGTACACCTGCACGTGTGTTTGTTGTTGAACTGATGCTAAATGTGTGTGTGCGCGCGCACGTGCGCGTGAGAGAGAGAGAGAGAGAGAGAGAGAGAGACAGACAGACAGACAGACACAGAGAATTTTAAAGGCCACTTATGTAATTACACAGATCGGTATTCTTAATGTTAAAGTTGGTTCTGACTGGGCAGGTGGTATAATCTGTCACTACGCTGGAGCTGAAAGAGTTAATGTTAAAGCTGGTTCTGACTGGGCAGGTGGTATAATCTGTCACTACGCTGGAGCTGAAAGAGTTAATGTTAAAGCTGGTTCTGACTGGGAAGGTGGTATAATCTGTCACTACGCTGGAGCTGAAAGAGTAAATGTTAAAGCTGGTTCACCAAAGTGAAGTGATGCACTCCACCTAAAAATAATGACAAGCAATTATTCCAAATGACTTGATCTACTTGCCCCATCTTATCATAAAGATGCTACAGATTCTTCCTGACAATCACACTCACTGGTTGCAGTCAAGTTGCTAAAACAGTCTTCATACATCAAATACTGCAGCTGCGAGTAGGCCAGCACTACTAAATCACTCAGAACTGTTGCGAGAACCTATAGTGTAGCACAAGACCTTCCCAAAAAAGTGTGGACAGTTTTCTGGGGGCCTGTGCCCAGTGAGGAGGACTTCATGTAGGCCTAGCAGTCCAAAATGACATCTTCAGTTCAAGTATGCACGCAACAATTGTGAATTAACATTGTTCAGCTGTGGACTGCTCGAAGGATTCAGGAGAACCATGGGAAGAAGTTTGTTGGATCGCCCATACTGATGGTGCTCTTTTCAGGTCTCCGTTGTCCTGTGACCAACATGAAAAACCTGCCCTCATTTTGACGTCCATGCAGGAGAGTTCCCACAGCAGCGGAACTGGCAACTCCCCTGAACCTGAATAAGTCAAAGCAGTTCAAGAATCAAGTTTTGAACATTCAGAACCCAGAAAATGGATGGCAGAGCCCAAAATACACACAACAGACACTAAAAGGAAGAAAGGAATACCCTAAAATCAAACTTTGGAGCAAATTTCAGTCCAAATTCCCAATCACTTCCTTTGACTATCGTTGTGCTTGTAAATTTGACCTCCCTTACATGGTTCAAAGATGAACTGCTGTGGACATACAGAGAGAGATTTGGAGACTGTCTGACCCTTTTCCCTTTTGTATCTCCATTCATACTCCCCAAGGGGAAAAAAACTATTTCAGGAACATTCTGTTATAAAAAAGATCTGTGTCTTTGTGACAATTAAAAGCTGTTTTTCATGCAAGTTTTCTCAAAAATTGTGGATTTTAAGAGGGTTCATAAAGTGCAAGAACCAAGAAAGAAAAGACTACACTTGTATCCAATGTTGCTAGACAACCAATCTGTGAATCGAGCTGTTATCACACCATCATTGACAAAAGTGCTCAAAGAATGTTGCTTGTGTGAAAAAAAAAAAAGGAAAGCAACCACTGCTCATAAGCAAGCAATTATTCCTTCATAGCACTTTTGACAAACATTGAGACAGACAGACCCTGCAAGAAGAACGCCAGACCAATAAAAATTTCTCGGTTATACAGACTCACTTTATTCAGCCATGATATATAAACATAAAGCATAGTCATAAACAATGAAAAGAAACATTAGAAACAAGAAAAAAGTATTTTATATATTCATTGTCTAATTCAATCATCGACTGATTCCATGAATGGAAAAAATCTGACCAGCAAGAAACAGAAATGAGGAATATACATACATACACATCATTCAATTCATACCTTTACAACAACAACAAAAAAAAACAAAAAAGGAAGAAAAAAGTGCTGTTGAGATTCCTTTTCATCCTTAATTCTTGTTATCAGGAAATAACCAGAAAGACCATCGAGACAAGGTGGTCCAAAATAATGAACAGTAAATTTACTATCTGTTCAGATATGAGATTCCTCTTTCAAAATACGACAAAACAGTTTAAGTATTTCATTTTTCTGTAGACAACGCGCGTGCACACACACACACACACACACTAAATGCAAATAAAGAATGACTACATGAAATGTCAATGAAATCACAATCGGTACAACATAACTCCAAAGAGATTCTTCTGTCTCCATATTTGAATTTTCATGTTACACAAAACTGTGTCCATAAACAAGCACAGGAATGAAAGAGAGGGCAGAGAAAGGGGGCGTGGGGGAGGTGGGAGGGGAGGAGCAAAAATAAATGTGTGAATTTATTATAAACTAAGAGTTCTTAACTGTAGTTTCACCGTTCAATTTGACTGTATAACACAGGCATCTTGTATATGGTTGAATGCAATACCAACTCTGACAAGTACACGCTGGAAGAAAGAGATGACAACATTACATCCAGTGATGAATAAGAACACATCAAAAACAGGAATATACCGCTTCCTGGTTACAGTGAACTACAGGCATAATACAGGGAAGATCCTACGTCTGTTATCACCAACCAACAAGACACTCGAAAGGACACGCCACTACCGCACATAAGAAACCAGCACGCAAAGTATTATATCACTTCCTGCCCATGAGTAAGCTTTTCCAAAATACAGGATTACACCAGGACATGGCTAAATGCTGAATGGCTAGAAAGCATTTTGAGGAATAAAAAAAAAAAAAAAAAAGGGCCCCACTGGGATGCGACCCTGTGCATTGCAGTCATTCCCTTCACAACCTCTCACACACCATTTTGAAATAACAGCACACCTTTTTTTTTTCTTTTCTCTTTCAGCCTTTCATCCCCTCCTCCCCTCTTCAAAGACGTCTCACAATATAAGCACATGTAAATAACTAACCCTACGAAGAAAAACCTGTCAAACTTGGAAGAAAAAATCCATTCAAATTTTTTCCCCAGTGATCCTGATGTGAAAGCACAAAACAGTTCCGGTGCATACAGGACATTCCTTATCTATCATCCAATCCACGTACTCACTCCTGCTCAACTTCAAGTGAAAGAGAAAGAAAAAAAAACAAAACAAAACATTCAGTTTGACCTGCATAAAAAGAATGACACTCTTGGAATCATCTCTCTTTATTTTAACTCACTCTACCTGACCCATTTTGGAAATGAGATGACAAAAACAAAAAAAAAAACATACAAAAAAAAAAATCAAGGGAGCCCAGTCATCTAGAAATGAGATGACAAAAAAAAAAAAAAAAAAAATACAAAAAAAAAAAAAATCAAGGGAGCCCAGTCATCTACTCTTCCACAGAAGTGAACTCCCTTGGGTGGATTGTCACCAAGCTCCTTGCATTGAAAGCTTCCTCGGGTATGACTGCGCTACACTGTTAACCTCATCATGAACGAGTCCAATGACAACGGCCTGAATGAACCATCACCTACATATTACCAGCACGGAGGCAGGCTTTCCTGTTTGGCCTGACAACACCGACAGGCACTCTCCTTTCCTCTATGGCTGCTGTCACCTCTGACCATGAAAGATGGAGCTATGATGATGATGACTCCTAGGATCACAATGCACCTGGACTGTCTGCTTAGTATAGATGTACTTCACAGGTGCATGCAGCATTTGTCATTTAATCCTGAAGCTTAACGCCGACAACAGAACTCAAGGTCAGACACAGGAGGAGGAAAAAACCAACGACATCAACAGAAAACTCCATGGACCTCCATCTTTGTCTTGTTTTGCAGCTGCAAATTCTCTGTACAAAATGGCACAGAAAGCAACAAATTAACTTACCAAATGGCACAGGAACAATAAATCTTTTGAAAAAGATTACACACACACACAAAATAATTTACGAAACAACAACACACATATGTACTTAACATAAAACAACACATCTATTAAACACAATGAAACTAAAATAACACATTTATTGAACAGAACACTACAGCACGAACTGACCAACATGAAATAAACATAAGAAATTTAGTAAACAAAATAACTAAAAAAAAAACCAACTTTACAGAGTAAAAAATAAAGTAAAACAATACATTTACTGAACAAAATACAGCAAAAGTACATAACTACGCCCATAAAAAATGAGCATAAAAAAACACTGAATTAACATAACACCAAAAAATGCGGAAAAGTGTTGCACACAAAACAAAACTAATAAACGAGACAAAAAATCCAACTGTAACCATAAAACAGCACCAAAAAATATCACACACAGAAACTATTAAACAAAACAGCACAAAAACTATCACAGGCATAAGTGATAAACACAGACAAATGAGTTCTGCTCAATCAGCTGCTCAATCAGTTGTCAATAATCTCAAACTCTGAAGAAAATCACACAGAAAGAAAGAAAAAGAAAACTCGTAATAAAGGCGAATAAACATTGTAGAACCTCTCAACAATGGCCCCTAACAATCCTTCAGTTACTTTCCAAGGGAGGTAAGCTTTGCTGGGAATTAAAGCTAGGTCTAAACCTACATTCTGGGGCCCGCTATGCCCTGCTCTCATAACGACCTCTGCCCCAGCTTTTCTCTCCATGTCCATATCCCTGCCGAGTTCATATCAAATCATTCAGCGCAGCAATGGAGACTGTTGTTGGACAGTCACAGAGGCGCCCTCTGAAGGAGAAACTCGCTCATGCCGGCGCAATGTCTGAGCGATGTCAGTCAGTTTGGGAAAAACCCAGGTAAGAACTGTTATTCTAATTCTGTACTCCCGAACTCTGAAGCCAACATACATTCCCATACATTCAATCCGAGATGTAATTTGAAGCAAGAAAAAAACAAACAACAACAACAACAACAAAAAGGACAAAACTGGCATGGTCACAGCAAAAAAAAAAAAAAAAAAGCTTTTAAAAATAGAATTTCCCCCAGCATCCCCCAACGCAATAACATGACCCTCCTCCCCTCCCCAACCATAACACAACATTCAGTCCCCTGTTATTAATAATGAACTCTGCACAATGTACCAAAAGCAGAAAGTAAGTGATATCAGAGACACAGCTGACACACCTACAAAGAGGCATGTGTGTATAAAGACACCTCAACACAGAGCATCACACAGACACACACTCCCTTCTGTCATCATTCAGAGATGGAATGAGGGCCAGATGTGTATACAGACACCTCAACACAGAGCATCACACAGAGATACACTGCCTTCTGTCATCATTCAGAGATGGAATGAGGGCCAGATGTGTATACAGACACCTCAACACAGAGCATCACACAGAGATACACTCCCTTCTGTCATCACACAGAGATACACTCCCTTCTGTCATCACACAGAGATACACTCCCTTCTGTCATCACACAGAGATACACTGCCTTCTGTCATCACACAGAGATACACTCCCTTCTGTCATCATTCAGAGATGGAATGAGGGCCAGATGAAAAACACAACTACAAAACTCTGCGACACAAAGAAAAATTTGTTTCACGGAAACGAACGTAATAACAGTTAAGAAAAAAAAAATTATTAAATGGAAACCTTTCCCAAAAAAGTGTGATAGTGCACTGGAGCTACACACAAAACTGACTTTCATCCACCCAGTATATACCGTCAATTTACAAAAAAAAATCTGACTCTGCTGACAACAGCGACTAGTTTATTGAATGAACATGCTCAAAAGCTCTGATTATCCTGTTTATTATGATTATTCTCGCATACATGAGACAAATTTTAAGAATTAAAAAAAAAATCAAAGCCTCTGTTAGACCAAAATCATCACCGTTTCCAAAACCTGACATATACAAAAAATTGAAATGAAAAAAAAAAAAGAAAAAAAAGAATAAGCAAAAAACGTGCCACACGTTTTTACTCCTCAAAACTGATTTACAGGCAATAAACAACTACACGTGACTTCCTTTTTCCTTCAAACAGATTTACATACAGAACTCGAATATAAAACCAAAAAACAAAGCAACCCAGCTTTCCTTCTCAAAACTGATTCCGATATTGGAACTTCAATTTAAAAAAAAAAAAAAACAAAACAAAAAAACCGAACAAATGAAAAAGTGCTCCACTTTCCCTTCATCCCAAACTCCTTTAGATACGGAAGCTTTCCTTGGCAGGGTCAATGTGTCCCAGGCGCAGGTAGACGTCGGAACCGATGCCTTCCATGGTTTCCATGGTGAGGCTGCCACCCAGGTAAGTGGCGTAGGCACGAGAAGCTGGCAGCCCAAAGCCGTACCTGAGAAAGGGGACAGATTGACAATGATCAGGTCAGTACTGATGAAAAGCATCACTCGCCAGCAACACCCATCCTCACCTTCACTATAAGCTGCACCGATGTCACCACTGCCAACCACAACAACTATAACGATCAACAGTCGTACTACTGTCACCATCATCACTAATCATCCATACGCTGACCGATCATCATCATTATCAATCACAGATTCATTATCTGTGATACAGCACTGTCGATCTTCTCCTCCTTTTGTTTGTTTTATTTCATTTTTGCGTGCCAGTGTGTGGCTCTCTTATCTCCCCAAAACAAAAGACTAAGCTAATTACAGGATCAGTACTTGGAGAAAAAAAAAAGGCACAAATTTGACATTTTACAACCCAAATGGACTAAATTTCCAGATTCAATAAACATCAAAAACTGTAAGTCCCACTAACTACAAGACTTGTATGTAACCTTTGTTTTTCAGCTGGGAGTATCCGCTTCAATTACTAACAGCAGAATTTACTCACCACAGTGATCACGTTGATACCATCCAACTTTCTTCATATTTTTAAAATGACAGAACAGTTCCACTAATGAGCCTCTGAATCCATGAACACTGAAAACTGAATTCATTTGCAACAACCACAGTTTTTTTCTTCTTGAGGGGACAACAGCAAATTCACAAGCTGTTAACAAACCCTAGTCAGTTTTTAACATACTTTCAAGGCCATAGTACACAGGGTACCTTGTTTCTCAAAACTTTCACAAACTTTCAATGACTTTATGACACCTCAGCTACAGCCCCTCTGCACTGTTGCACATGACTGACTGACAATGAAAGACTGAGGAGGCCCTGGACATGGTAAGCTCAAATACAGCATCCCTTGGGTCTGCTGTCCTTGGACCATGATACGTCCATTTCATCTCTGTGGTCCTCTTAGTGGTGTTACTACCACAAACCCCTCATTGTCCTTGGACCACAATACATCCATTTCATCTCTGAGGTCCTCTTAGTGGCATTACTACCACATCCCCTCATTGTCCTTGGACCATGATACGTCCATTTCATCTCTGAGGTCCTCTTAGCAGCGTTACTACCACAAACCCCTCATTGTCCTTGGACCATGATACGTCCATTTCATCTCTGAGGTCCTCTTAGCAGCGTTACTACCACAAACCCCTCATTGTCCTTGAACCATAATACATCCATTTCATCTCTGAGGTCCTCTTAGCAGCGTTACTACCACAAACCCTCATTGTCCTTGAACCATAATACATCCATTTCATCTCTGAGGTCCTCTTAGCAGCGTTACTACCACAAACCCCTCATTGTCCTTGAACCATAATACGTCCATTTCATCTCTGAGGTCCTCTTAGCAGCGTTACTACCACAAACCCCTCATTGTCCTTGGACCATAATACGTCCATTTCATCTCTGAGGTCCCTTAGCGGCGCTACTACCACAAACCCCTCATTGTCCTTGAACCGTAATACGTCCATTTCATCTCTGAGGTCCTCTTAGTGGTGTTACAACCACAAACCCCTCATTGTCCTTGGACCATAATACGTCCATTTCATCTCTGAGGTCCTCTTAGCAGCGTTACTACCACAAACCCCTCATTGTCCTTGGACCATAATACGTCCATTTCATCTCTGAGGTCCTCTTAGTGGTGTTACTACCACACCCCCTCATTGTCCTTGGACCATAATACGTCCATTTCATCTCTGAGGTCCTCTTAGCAGCGTTACTACCACACCCTCTCCTTCCAGCTCCACTGTCTACAAGTTCACCCTGTAGCAATATGTGTGCCATCTGTAGCAATCTGTGTGCCGTCTGCAGCAAGCTGTGTGCCATCTGCAGCAATCTGTGTACCGTCTGTGCCCATCTGTGTGCCGTCTGTAGCAAGCTGTGTACCATCTGCAGCAATACGTGTGCCATCTAGCAAGCTGTGTGCCGTCTGTAGCAAGCTGTGTGCCATCTGTAGCAATCTGTGTGCCGTCTGTGCCGTCTGTGCCAATCTGTGTGCCATCTGTAGCAATCTGTGTGCCGTCTGTAGCAAGCTGTGTACCATCTGTAGCAATACGTGTGCCATCTAGCAAGCTGTGTGCCATCTGTAGCAAGCTGTGTGCCGTCTGTAGCAATGTGTGTGCCGTCTGTAGCAATCTGTGTGCCATCTGCAGCAACCTGTGTGCCATCTGTAGCAATCTGTGTGCCATCTGTGCCAATCCGTGTGCCGTCTGTAGCAATCTGTGTGCCATCTGTAGCAATCGGTGTGCCATCTGTAGCAAGCTGTGTGCCATTTGTAGCAAGCTGTGTGCCATCTGCAGCAAACTGTGTGCCATCTGTAGCAAGCTGTGTGCCATCTGTAGCAAGCTGTGTGCCGTCTGTAGCAAGCTGTGTGCCATCTGCAGCAAGCTGTGTGCCATCTGTCGCAAGCCGTGTGCCATCTGTAGCAATCTGTGTGCCATCTGTAGCAAGCTGTGTGCCATCTGTCACAAGCTGTGTGCCACCTGCAGCAATTTATTCAATGTCTCAGGTACCTGGCAATGCCGGGTCTTCACCAGGCCACCCACCAAAGAAGACCCTCTTCTGCTGCTGAGTCAGATGAGAGGTCTTCAGTGTGGCCTGTTCTCCTCATCCAACATGTCACGTTCCTTCTGTCTGTCTGTGTGTCTTTGTATCCAGTGTCCTCTGTTGTTGGTGGTGATGGTACAAGTCCACAGTTGCTGTCTGATAATCTCAAGACTTGGCACGGCGACTCTTTAGCACACTGGGCAGATCAGGAGTGCCTCACATTTTTTGCTAGAAAGTGGAATTAGTCACGAGTTTGATGGTTATGTACCTTCACAAACCAAACGAGTCATTTCACAATACAGACTTCAGTTCCTCCGTTCTGCTAATGGGAGTATTTCTTGTCAAAGATCAGACCATTCTGGTGAAAACTGTGGTACTTTTTGTCTGTTGTTGCTTTTTTTTTTAGCCGTCAGATTCTTCGCTCAAAACTTTCCACTGGAATCTTGCCACCATTTGAATGAGCTGCCGACACTCAGAAGTTTGTCAAGCTACGTTAAAATACGAATAAATACACACAACAAGGAGCAAAGCAGCGCTTTCATCTATTATGCAATACAAAACAGACAACTGAATTTTTGACAAAATGTGTCTTCTTAAAACGTCACAAATAACTGGCATATAAATACACAAAACAATACTCCCAGATTGCAGTCAGGAGCCCAAGGCAAATCATTCTTGGTGATCTCAGTTGGTGATATGGAGACAATGCAAATCATTCTTGATCTCGGTTGGTGATATGGAGACAATGCAAATCATTCTTGATCTCAGTTGGTGATATGGAGACAATGCAAATCATTCTTGATCTCAGCTGGTGATATGGAGACAATGCAGTCTCTCTTACGAAAACAAAAAGAAAGGCAAAGACAAAAGGAAACATGTGTTGGGAGTGAGGATTACGAATTGCAACTTTTTTGTTGTTGTTGTTGTCAAAAATAGTGTATAAAATAAACAAAGAACTAAAGGTGGACTGAACTGAAAATACAACAGAACACTGACAATTTAATTCTCCAGCACTGTCTGTTTTCAGGATGGTCTTTAAAAGGAGCAAGTCTTCCTTCCAGCCTCTGATCAAGATGTAACAAAATGAGACAGAAAAGTGTTTGAAGGGAGGGATCCTTTCTGTTCACAGCTCTCTGTTCACCTCATCGACAGAAAATCATGGTGATGCCATGCACTGAGCAAACAAGTCGCAGTCTGACATGCAGTATGTGCAGTTTGTGAATCAAATAATGAACAGATTCCTATTTAACGTTGTGCTGCAACTCCCAGCCTAACAGAAATTCCCATGAATTCATCTGAAGAGTCACACATTCTCATTTCCAGCCTTTCTCCTGTGTTTGAAGCCAGTGTGTAACATCTAATCAGTGTAAACGTTCCTTTATTGGTTCATCTAGACTGCTGGGTCAAATTTTCATTCATGACGTGTGTACAAATGCTGGCTTAATGTGTGTTAGAAAACGGCATTTCTTTTGTGATGCACCTATGGCTGGAATGAATGCAAGGAGACCATTTCCCACCAACAGACCCACTTGAAGTGTGGGTTTGTAGAAGAATGTCCATCAGCACAGGGTTAATGAACATGTCCTGGACTACTGGTTAGAAGAACAAAACACATGTATACCTCCGACTCGCTGTGGAAACATCGGAGTACAGCCCGACACATCACACACTCATTCATACTCTAATATTTTCATACAATCACACACGCACATCGCATCCTCCCCTTCCATACACATACTTACAAAAGCACAGACACAAAATATTCATACTGAGCAAGTTAGTGGACAACGAAATCAAAATGCGGAGAATATACTTTAGTAGATGTTCCAAAAGTATGTGCTAATGTTTGGCATGAGGCAAGTGAAACTGAACAAAATAGGAATAAAATCTAAAGCTTTAAATGGTACCAAAAGTATGAATATACACACAGTAGTAGGTGCAAAACGTCAAGAGAGATTAAAAAAAAAAAAAAAGGAACAATCAGTCAACACTTTCAGACTTACATTATGTAACATTTCTATCAAAGATATTGTTCATTGTACTGACGACATAGATTCACAATACAAAACAACATGAGACATGTTCCTTGTCTGTCAAATCCTGTTAATATGATCTTATCATCAACAACATAACATACTATATCAACAACAAAGTTGGGTTTGTAGACCACATTAGATAAGTTCTGTAATGCTCTCAAAGTGGTTACTAAAATAAGCAAAAGCAATATAAAACTAATAAATTTCACCAGGTCATCCACTGAGATTCTTTGTCACTTCAAAGAGAGATAACATCACTGAAACATCAGAACAATGTATGACATCTAGGTATGACTTGTCACCGTTACAGGAGTTTTTAATCAGCCCAAGACCATCTGTCCTGACCAAGCAACAAGACGGAAGAGCGGTTCAAAGACAGTCATTGACCCTAAGATCATACTTCAGCAATTTGACAAGATAACATAATTCTAATGTTCTGAATATAAGTGTGATTCCCCAATTCAGGTTGATACTCAGAATCTATTTCACATGTCTGTCAGGTTGGTTTCTCTTTCAAAATCTGCACAAAACCTGCAGACCAGACATGGTGCCAGGAAAGCTGCACAGCTTAAAAGAAATTTTAAGCAGTTTTAGCTCTGAAATCACACAGCTCTGAAATCACACAGCTCTGAAATCACACAGCTCTGAAATCACACAGCTCTGAAATCACACAGCTCTGAAATCACACTTATGTCCGTCACTTCCTTTGATCACCCCTGCCCCTCCTTTTTCACTGAAAATGACAGTCTTTCTGTCGCAATTTCACAGGCCCCTACTTTTTCACTGAAAATGACAGTCTTTCTGTCGCAATTTCACAGGCCCCTCCTTTTTCACTGAAAATGACAGTCTTTCTGTCGCAATTTCACAGGCCCCTCCTTTTTCACTGAAAATGACAGTCTTTCTGTCGCAATTTCACAGGCCCCTCCTTTTTCACTGAAAATGACAGTCTTTCTGTCGCAATTTCACAGGCCCCTCCTTTTTCACTGAAAATGACAGTCTTTCTGTCGCAATTTCACAGGCCCCTCCTTTTTCACTGAAAATGACAGTCTTTCTGTCGCAATTTCACAGGCCCCTCCTTTTTCACTGAAAATGACAGTCTTTCTGTCGCAATTTCACAGGCCCCTCCTTTTTCACTGAAAATGACAGTCTTTCTGTCGCAATTTCACAGGCCCCTCCTTTTTCACTGAAAATGACAGTCTTTCTGTCGCAATTTCACAGGCCCCTCCTTTTTCACTGAAAATGACAGTCTTTCTGTCGCAATTTCACAGGCCCCTACTTTTTCACTGAAAGTGACAGTCTTTCTGTCGCAATTTCACAGGCCCCTACTTTTTCACTGAAAATGACAGTCTTTCTGTCGCAATTTCACAGAGTCAGATTCTGCATGTCGATGAACCTGCTAGGACTTTAGGGGGTTGGGGGGGAGGGGGGCAGGCATAATCAATAATCACTGAAAGGTGGGATGACGAGCACAACAGAAGGCGAAGGCAGGGGAAGGCAATCAGCTTTGAATCTAACAGTGCTCGACTAATCGCTCAAAGACACTGCAGGATATGAAAGGGAGCAGGCCGGCAGCAATGACACCTTTTCTCCAACAGTGCACGCTGGTGCTTAAATCCTCCCTGTGCAGAAGGGACCGCATGTTCTGGTAGAAGGTGGATCCCATCTTATGGTTTAAATTTCTTTTATTTCGGTCTCTTCCTATTTCTAGATTCTTGTTTGTCTCTGTGATATAAAAAGGAGCAAAGATGAAATTGTTGACCGAGATCAAGGCAGGGTAATTAATAAAGAACAAAGACTGTCACTGGTCATTGTGGAGTAATTTGGTTGGAGTAGCTTTACAGTGGCTTTCTAGGCAGTGCAACAGAATAAAAACAAGATGCAAAGCACATAAACGTACTCCCAGTTTACCTTGAATGCGTGTGAGATATTCCATAAAGAGGAAAAACCTTTTTGGGCTGTTATAGCCATTAGTAACAGCTGTTCTGGTAAACATCTGCCATCATCTGTGACCCATAATGAACATACCTACAAACTTTCAGAAAGATCGGCCAAGTACTTTGAGATTTTCCATAAAGAAGAAAACCATTATGGGCCATTATAGCTGTTCGTAACGGATATAACGGTAAAATAAAATATTGGGCATCATCTGTGACCCATAATGAACATACCTACAAATTTTCAGAAGGATCGGCCAAGTACTTTCTGAGATATTCCAAAAAGAAGAAAAACTGTTTTGGGCCGTTATAGCTGTTAGTAACGGATATAACGGTAAAATAAAACATCGGGCATCATCCGTGACCCATAATGAACATACCTACAAATTTTCAGAAAGATCGACCCAGTAGTTTTGTCTGGAGCGGGTGGAAACATTTTGACTACCGACGGACAGACAGACAGACAGACACACACACAGCATTTCTTCGTTCCCATTGTAAATTACTCCCTGCTCTATAAGAACTGGGAGTACAACAAAATTCAAATGTAGAATATCTGCATACTCATGAACAGAACCATGTCAAAGTGTGTTGGAAAAGCACAGTCACAGGTCTTGAAAACTAACAGGATTTGAACATACATGGACGATTAAAGTGCATTCGTGTAAAGCAAGTATGTCATGTGGCTTGCTGATTTCTATTAAAAAAAAAAAGAGGTGAGGATTATCAGAGACTACATTCTAATACTATCACTTTACATTGAATGAACGAAAGAATGCAGGTTAGAATCAACTCTGATGAACTGCAACAATAAAGAGAGAGAAAACCATTTAGTTCATTCTGTGCAAACTATCATAACTTAAATAGTAAAGAAAGGGAGATTTCAAACTATACCAAAATGGACAGTCAAGACTGCAACAAAACACAAGGCGAACTTCAGTCACTTGATGAACATACATTACATGACGAGTTGCGAAGACATTTATCATTTAGGTTCAATGTAGTGACAAACGATTTGAAACAGAAAAAGAGAAAGTCAATAGCACAGTGAACACTGAATATTTACTGACTGCGACTGATGACATGCAACCACTGCCCATGGGGATGACCAGCAACATAAAAAAATGTATAGTGTGGAGTGTGGAAGTAAGCAAACAGTCCAGTGCAGGCAGCGAAGAGCCTCTCCCTCAATGGAAGCAGCTCCATCATGTGAACTTTCTCTTTTCTCTGCAGATAATTATCCATCATCTAACACCAAGTGCACTCTGGCTGTGGCATCCATGTTGTGATGCTTCTGTGTCAGGAACTCTTCCAAGACTGCCAGCTCCCAGGAGCAGGGGTCTGTTCCAAAGGTCTTTAGGAAGACCCTGAGGTTGCATTATCACCATGAAAAGCCCTTTCCTATGGACAGTTCGCCACAGAACTTTCGCTTTCGGGATGTGACCAATCCATCTGATTGGATGTTCCCATACCAGAACTGTAGACTGAAGACATGTTTGTGAGGGGCATATACAGCGTGTCGGTGATCTTGTGCCAAGTGCTTTTCATTATTTTACCCGAGGATAATGAGGAAGAAGTTTAGTCAGCATGCATGTCTCCTGTGCGCTGTCCAGGTGTCACGTGCATACACAAGAGCTGGAAGAATCACAGTGTTCACAGACTTTGATTCTGCACGAATGCCAGTCACTTTTCTCTCCTAAACAGTCTCCCTTTGTGTTGTCTTGGCAGTCCTATGTGACTTCACTCATCGATGTGGATTGCTCTGGAGCCGAGTACTGGGACAAGGTATGTGAACTTGCCAACAACTTGGGGGCTTTGGGGACTTTCAACAAATGGTTGTTTAGGAGCTGGCTGGTGTGCCATTTCAGTCTTTCTGATGCTGATTGTTATGCCAAAGTGACTGCCATGAGAACATGTACGAGATATTTTACATCTCCAGTACTTATGAGCCTGTACTGAGGATGCAACCACCAGCAACATCTCCAGTACTTATGAGCCTGTATTGATCATGCAATCACCAGCAACATCTCCAGTACTTGTGAGCCTGTATTGAGGATGCAACCACCAGCAACATTTCCAGTACTTATGAGCCTGTATTGAGGATGCAACCACCAGCAACATCTCCAGCACTTATGAGCCTGTATTGATCATGCAATCACCAGCAACATCTCCAGCACTTATGAGCCTGTATTGATCATGCAATCACCAGCAACATCTCCAGCACTTATGAGCCTGTATTGATCATGCAATCACCAGCAAACAGAAAGCTTTCTGAACTGTTTCCTTGCATGTACAATGATTTCCACACCTGAAGGTGATAACCCCAACCCCCCCCCACCCCCCCCCCCCCCACGCCCCCCCACCCCCACCCCGCCAAAGTTCTCTTCAGGAGCGCCCCACACTTGGTTAAATCAGTCAGGGCATCTACCTGTGAACCCCAACGTCCACATATGACCTGCGGTCAAGGGCAAGGTCTGTCTACTCTGTTAAAAACACGGATGAGAACATCAATCCATAATACCATGTTTCAGCTCGAAGTGCTCAATTACGGTCAGATCAATTTCTGGTATATTCGGCACACACCTGTAAACTGCAGTTCTGTCTGCAGTGAAATTGAAAATGTCATATTCCAACAGTGCTAAACTGATCGATAACATTTGCTTTTTTTTCTTACTAGGGTGTGCCCTGTATTTCAAAGTGCCTTGAATTGTTGATATAATCGAATATTAACAATGTAGTTAAAAATTTGATAAGGATCTGTTTTCAACTAAATTGCTGACAATAAGACAGTTCCCAGACCTGTTTACCCCAAATTCGTGTACCTGTAATTTCTCAAGCAAAAACCTGTAACTTGAAAAAAAAACATGTCATCTTCATAATCGCAATACTTTCACAACTTTTGAAGATTTGGAAGAGCCGGCCATTAGTGCGCAAGACCACTTCGTCGCCTTCTTTGATAAGGTAAAAGACACAAGGCACGCTGGGAAATGTCTTATTACTGCTTTTGACCGAAACGGTAGCAGACGAAACTTTGCGTTTAACAATGTTCTTACTTTGATTTTTTTTTCCCCGTAATTTTTTTTTTTTTGGGGGGGGGGGGGGGGGGGGGGGGAGAAGGGACCATAATTTCCATATCTTGATTTTTTTCCGTAAAAATTATGGCAAAATCATAAGGGTAAACAGGTCTGCAGATCCATGACTCATGCAGGGTGGATCACTCTGCTGAAAAGGGATCTACACTCTATAGTGACAAAAAAAACACCCTCAAAAGTTGTTTTTGAAATGGGACAAGAAGAGGGGATGGAGGATCCTTCCCTCCTCTTCTCTCTCTGTCCCCTTCTCCCTCCCCCCCCCCCCCCCCCCCCCCCCCCCCCCACTCAGGTCTGCACCAGCCCTGCTCTGAAGATGAACCCCAGCACAATGCGTAGTGATACCTAGCAACGCTACCTGTCCCTCTCGCCCAGGACCTGACTTACCCGTGCATCTTCCCCGGGGTGGGGGTGGACTGGGGGCTGTTGACGAAGCTGTCGAAGATGCTCACATCTTCGTCGTGCTTCACCACGCCGGAGGTGGTGAAGTTGTACTCAAACACCTTGCTCACCAGCTTCTGAGGGATGCCTCCCCCTCTGTCCGACACTCTGCAAGAACACACAGCAAAGACTGGAATCACTGCCAAGAAAACTGGATGTTTAATATGTATTTATCATGTACGGACAGACAACCAGCTGCTCCAATGTCATAGCAACTGCTGTGGATTGCAGGCTGAGAGGCTGTAGCTTTAGGTCCCATCAAGGGCATTAATTCTGAATGTTTCAGCCCTGGTAGGCCCTTACCTAGAGCTGAGAATCAAACTGGCTCACACAGGAAGAGTGCAACCACAGCCCTGGTTGGCCCTTACCTAGAGCTGAGAATCACACTGGCTCACACAGGAAGAGTGCAACCACAGCCCTGGTTGGCCCTTACCTAGCGCTGAGAATCACACTGGCTCACACAGGAAGAGTGCAACCACAGCCCTGGTAGGCCCTTACCTAGAGCTGAGAATCACACTGGCTCACACAGGAAGAGTGGAACCACACAGCTGAATTCCATCCTCTTGAAGGATGCTGATCTCCCGAGACTAGTGCTCACATTTCTTAACCAACACTGCAGGTGTCTGTCTCCCTCTGGCCTGGGTGACGCCAGACAGGGTTGGGTACAGGGTCTTTAAAATGAGCCATGTGGGAGTTAAGCCACTTTGCTGGGATGGGGGTGGAGGGGTGGGACCAGGAGGGGGCAACACAAAAGAAATTAAAAAAAAATGAAGAAAAGTGAAGCATGGCCAGAGCCATTCATACAGCAAGGAAAACCAAATGCGTGATTGTCTGAAGTCAAGTCACATGGTTTCCAGCCCAGCCGACCACTTGGGTCCCCAACAACACTGGTATTTAGCGGGTGACCTCTATTTACATTGAATTATCAGCACATGTGTAGTCTCCCAAAGACGATTGGCTGGGCAGGGCAGGGCTGCACGAAGTCTAGGAGATGTCTCCTTCACCTGACTCTGCACACACTTCCTGTGTGAACTCGTCAACCTACCTGTTCTGCTTCACTCAAGAGTAGACACAACCCTTGAAGAGAGTTCTTTGGTTTTGTACTCCCAGTTCTTATAGAACAGGGAGTACTTTACTATGGGAACGAAGAAATGCTGTCTGTCAGTCTGTCTGGCTGGCTGTCCGTGGTCAAAGTGTGTTCCACTCACTCCAGACAAAACTTCTGGGCCGACCTTTCTGAAAATTTGTAGGCATGTTCATTATGGGTCACAGATGATGCCCGATGTTTTATTTTACCAGAATAGCCGTTACTAACGGCTATAACGGCCCAAAATGTTTTTTCTTCTTTATGGAATACCTCTGAAAGTACTTTGCCGATTTCTTATCTCAGTGATGAAACACATTATGACACATGTTTGATTGTGACATGTTTTTTTTTTTATTATTACGCAAGTTTGATTGTGACTTTTTTAAAAATTCAAGATGGATCTAAACTGGGAGTACGTTTATATGCTTTGCATCCTGTTTTTTTTAATGGTTTTCAGGCTGCCCTCACTCTCACCTTCAGTCTTTTTCTTTCTAACACCTTGACTGACATGTTCTTCTTAAGCCTTTACCTAAAATGTTTTTCTGATGCTTTGACAAACATGTTTTCTTTTTCTGAATGTTTGCTTCATGTTTTCTTAAGTATTCAGCTTACATGCTTTTCTTCAGCTTTGACTCGATAGGTTTTTCTTCAACCTCGACTGCTTACATAAAGTAAAACCATGTTTTCTGAAGCCTAAACTTACATGCTTTCCATAAGCCTTGCCTCTTATGTTTTCTCTTCAGCCTCAACTTACATGTTTTGTTTTTTTTTTCCTTATGCTTTGACTTGCAAATTCATCCTATTCTTCAACTTTGTCTTTTTCTTAAAGCCTCAAGTTATATGTTGTTTTTTTTTTTAAATGAGTCTTGACTTCATATTTTTCTTGGGCCTTGAGTTACATGCTATTCTTAACCCTTGAGCAACATGTTTTTCTTGAATCTTTAGTTTTTATTTTTTGATTTAACCTCCAACCTACATGTTATTTAAATCACACTTTGACTTGTACATTTTTCTAAACCACTGACCAACATGCTGTTCTTCAGCCTTTACATACAAGTGAGAGAGAGAGAGAGAGAGACAGAGAGAGAGAGAGAGAGACAGAGAGAGAGAGAGAGAGAGAGAGAGAGAGAGAGAGAGAGTGTGTGTGTGTGTGTGTGAGTGAGTGTGCGAGCGTGCATGCGTGCGTGCGTGTGTGCACGCGTGGTGAGTGTGTGTGTGTGTGTGTGTGTGTGTGTGTGTGTGTGTGTGTGTGTGTGTGTGTGTGTGTGTGTTCCTTAAACCTTGATTTACATATGCTTTTCTTAAGTGTTGACTTGCACATTTTTCTTAAACCTCAACTACCCTGTGTTCCTTAAGCTTTGACTCACGTGTCGCTCTTAACTTAACTGTTTTTCCTAAGCCTTAGCTTGCAATTTTTAAATTTTGACTTAGTTTTTTTTTTTTTTTTTTTTTTTCCATCCAAAGCCTTGACATGTAACTTTGTCTCCTCAAGCCTCAAAATGCACGTTTTTCTTAACCCTCCACCTCTAACTTACATGCTTTTATTTATTATGCTCGACTTGCATGCTGTTTTGTTGTTGTTGTTTTTTGTTTTAATGTACACATATTTATTATTCCTGCATTTAGACGTGCCAAAGGTATTTTACAGAAACATGTGTCTTCCACATATTACATGAGAATGAAATTTCAAAATACTTCATGTATGTATGTATGAACATGCAGACAAGCCAAAATACAGCTCTAGCAGGCCTGCCTATCAAAAACTGCAAAAATGACCCCAAACAACCCAATAATAATCTCAACCTTTCAGACATAGCCGAGACTTGAACCCCCAACTTCACAGCTGTGGGGGGAAGGGAGTCCACGGTTCAATTCATTTAGCCCCCAACTTCACAGCTGTGGGGGGACGGGAGTCCACGGTTCAATTCATTTAGCCTTCACATTCTGACACTGAGCTATGTGGCCCTGACTGCGGATTAAGACCACATGTCAAATCAGCATTACCATTCTGATCTTGTTCTGGTCCCGAGCGGTTAAATCACGACACTGCAACACCACAGCTTACTGCCGTAATCCTCCAGTCCTTGCATGCGCACTGTGCGTAGTCTGTGCCCTGTCTGTACTAGGAAACTTTGTGAATGATTTTACAACTGTACCTACGTAGTCTGTGCCCTGTCTGTGCTAAGAAACTTTGTGAATGATTTTACAACCGTACCTACGTAGTCTGTGCCCTGTCTGTACTAGGAAACTTTGTGAATGATTTTACAACCGTACCTACGTAGTCTGTGCCCTGTCTGTACTAGGAAACTTTGTGAATGATTTTACAACCGTACCTACGTAGTCTGTGCCCTGTCTGTACTAGGAAACTTTGTGAATGATTTTACAACCGTACCTACGTAGTCTGTGCCCTGTCTGTACTAAGAAACTTTGTGAATGATTTTACAACCGTACCTACGTAGTCTGTGCCCTGTCTGTACTAGGAAACTTTGTGAATGATTTCACAACCGCACTTTTCAAATATCAAACATTCCTAAATGCCACAATAGGTACAGATATGCTTTGGACAACAAAATTTTCCATCAATGCAAACAACTTTTTCAGTGTTCTAATCATCAAACATGATTAAGGATTTGGGGAAGTGTCTTTTCTCTTCTCACTAGCTCATGTGCTGCAGTAGGTAGCGTCACAGATGTCATGTTGGGAAATGGTGAGTTCAAATCCTTTTACAGACAATCATTTGTGGGATTTTACAGACACTAATTTGAGGGACTTTACAGACAATAGTTTGAGGGACTTTACAGACAATAATTTGTGGGATTTTTCAGACAATGATTTGTGGGGGTTTTCAGACAATAATTTGAAGGATTTTTCAGACAATAATTTGAGGGATTTTTCAGACAATAATTTGTGGGATTTTACAGACAATAATTTGAGGGATTTTTCAGCTCCTAGTTTCTGTCCAAAGACGATGAGTGTGCTACAGGCTCAGATGTAAAGACTGGAACTATGTGGTAAAGAATCATCCACATAATGGCTGTGTCCCTGAAAAGGTTTCTTCAATTCCCTGTCCAATACTGCAGGTGTCTGCATTTCTCAGGCCTGGTGGACACTGAGATACCCTTATGAAAAAAAAAAATTGAAGGAGTACAGCCTTGTCATGTCATTTCAGATCAGAACTGAACTTGTCAGAATTCTTTTAATCATTCTTATACCTCTCCTCTTTCATCATCACACATACATACACACACACACAAAAAAAACCACGTAAAAAAGCGTCCAGCTGTACGGCTCTTCATGCCCTTTCTCTTGATGGCCTCCCATTTCATTTCCTCTCAAAGTCAACTACGGTAGACAGTACGTGTCACAGTCTTCCATACTGACAACTTCACATGGACTGTCATCAGATGGATGAGACAGCACCTTCAGCAGCGGGATGCTCACTGACACTGGCTCTGCACATAATGCTCACTGACATTGGCTCTGTACATAATGCTCACTGACATTGGCTCTGTACATAATGCTCACTGACATTGGCTCTGTACGTAACACTCACTGACATTGGCTCTGTACATAATGCTCGCCGACATTGGCTCTGTACATAACGCTCACTGACATTGGCTCTGTACATAATGCTCACTGACATTGGCTCTGTACATAATGCTCACTGACATTGGCTCTGTACGTAATGCTCACTGACATTGGCTCTGTACGTAATGATCACTTACACCGACTCTGTACATAATGCTCACTGACATCGGCTCTGTACATAATGCTCACTGACATCGGCTCTGTACATAATGCTCACTGACATCGGCTCCATACAGAATGCTCACTGACATCGGCTCCGTACATAATGCTCACTGACATTGGCTCTGTACATAATGCTTACTTACATCGGCTCTGTACATAATGCTCACTTACATCGGCTCCGTACATAATGCTCACTGACATTGGCTCCGTACATAATGCTCACTGACACTGGCTCTGTACATAATGCTCAGACATTGGCTCTGTACATAATGCTCAGACATTGGCTCTGTACATAATGCTCACTTACATCGGCTCTGTACATAATGCTCACTGACATTGGCTCTTTACATAATGCTCACTTACATTGACTCTGTACATAATGCTCACTGACATTGACTCTGTACATAATGCTCACTTACGTCGGTTCTGTACATAATGCTCTCTGGCTCTGTACATAATGCTCACTGACATTGACTCTGTACATAATGCTCACTGACATTGACTCTGTACATAATGCTCGCTTACACTGACTCTGTACATAATGCTCTGGCTCTGTACATAATGCTCACTGACATTGGCTCTGTACATAATGCTCACTGACATTGGCTCTGTACCTAAGCAATGAATGTGGTCCCAATTTGTGGCCAAGAAATACACCTACAAGAAAAGAACAGCCACTGCTGAACACCCCCCAGGTAATTCAGCCACAGCCATAGTCCAGAGTCCTCTCCGTGGATGCCTGATCATGATCTGATAGTGCCACAAATTGTTACCTCCCCTCCCTCTCTTACTCCCTTTACCCGAAACTGACCCATACGTTAGGGATAGGCGTTTTACAGGACGCCGACCCTTTTGCACAAAACTGACCCCCTAGTTGGGGAAGGGTATTTACAAGGCATTAACCCAACGTGCTGGATTAGTCCATCCTCTTTTCATGACTTCATCATTTGGTTCCCACATGCTGGGGGATTTCCCAGGGATTGGTGATTTTTCCTTTTTATTCAAGACCTCTCTGCTTATTGCCATATGTGCATATGCACATGCATGCACACACACACACACACACACACAGTGTGCTTGCTCACACACACACAACCACACGCATGCATAGAAGCATGCTCTCTCCTCCCCCCCCTCTCTCTCTCTCTCTCTCTCTCACACACACACACACACACACACACACACACACACACACACACACACACGAGCATGCTTGTTCACAAAAACATACACACACAAAGATGCACACAAACAATAGAGAAAAAGAGTGTGCGGATATGTGTGTGCATGCATGTCTGCATGTGTGCAAGTGCATGTACACTTGTGGTGCATAAGTGTGTGTGTAAGAGAGAGAGAGAGAGAGAGATTGTGTGTGTGTGTGTGTTTATTTGTGTTTGTGTGTGTGTGTGTGCGCGCGAGCATGCGCATGAGTTCCTGTGTCTGTGAGTGTGCGTCTGCGAGTCTGTGACATCATTCATTCCAGCAGTTGTTTCCAGAATGTTCCAAAGTAGGGGGTGGGCACTCACTAGGTCCTAAACCCTAAGCAGGATTTAAGACCCAAACTGGGAGGGGAGCATGTGCTGGATACTGGGTGCACCCAGGGTACTTCATGGCATCTGTTCTCTGCGGACTGACAGCGCTGACGCCACGACAGGAGCGGGTGTGGTCATGTCTGCAGAGACCAGAATGAGCAACGCACGAGTAATGCCACTGCTGGGGGGCTGGGAGAAGAGACAGCAAAACAAAACAAAAGTTTCCTTGCTCGCTGTGTATGTATCACTGCATGGGTGAAAGGTGAATGGGTATACTGCAATCATTGACCGCATTGGACTTAAGTGCCTTCAGGTTTATTGTTTGTTGTTTTTTCGCTATGGAAGCAGAAACAGGTGTAGCTGTTTATCATTCACAAGATCTGGTGTTCACAGAATCTCAACAAAAAAAAGTCTTTCTGAAGCTTGTAATAAATTATGAATCTGAGTGTCTTTTCCTTATAAACTGCCACTCACTGTCTACGCAGAAGACTGGATGAAAAGGAAAAAGAAAACAACAGATTCTAAGACTAAAACGTTAATGACTCTCATCTAGAGGTCAGAAAATAATGTTGCCAAGAATGAAGTGTTGGGAATTGAATTCTTGGGACTGAAATATCATGGGCTCCAAACGCTGGCAGGGACAAATTGCTGGGGACCTAGTAGTTGACCGAATGGTTGGGAATGGGACACCGAAGGATGGAATTCTGCTGGGTACATGAGGACCAAATTATCAAATACAAACTGCTGAGGACCAAAATACCAAACACAAATTGCTGAGGACCAAAATACCAAACACAAACTGCTGAGGACCAAAATACCAAACGCAAATTGCTGGGGACCAAAATACCAAACGCAAATTGCTGGGGACCAAAATACAAAATGCAAATTGCTGAGGACCAAAATACAAAGGACTGAAATACCAAGTGGACAAAATGTTGCAAAGACGAACTGCTGGGAACCAGATGTTCTTGGATCAAATATCAGTGAGACGAAATGTCACCGGGGACAAAATTTTAGGAACCAAATGCTCAATACAAAGTGTCACCTAGGACATATTGTAGTGTAAAGATGCTTGGGGGTGAAATTTTGCCAGGCAAAAATCTCTGATACTCAGCTGCTGAAGAATCATTGAGCACAATGTGTTGCCACTAGCTGTTGCTGTCGAGCAAACACATGGGGACGAGATATTTGGGACAAAATGCCCCCAGGGAAGAACCGTCGAGGACCAAATGCTTGGGTACAAAATGTTGCCTGGCATGAACTTGTTTGTAAACAAAATGCTCAGAACAAAATGTCGCAGACATAATGATGAAGATGAAATGTCACAAAGATTAATTTGGGGGGAACGAAATATTTGGGGCAAAATGTGAAACCCATTAAAATGCAGTTTGGTTAAAAGATCAGACAGCAGCTTTCACTTAGAAGCAGTCTCTTTTCTCTGGCGTCCCTTTTTGATGACATCTCGGGCATGACGTACAATCAAAGCTGGTTTTGCTTCTATATAAGGAAACATTTCAGCCACTGGTTGGGTCTTTCCCCAAGTCACTGGCGCTAATGGATCTAGCCAAATGACTGGCGTCAGGAGTTTTCTTTGGAGTCAGTGGCTCCCCCTGACCACAATAAAGCCTGTTACTGTTTGTCTTCTATTTTACATGGCTCGACTATGAGGCAGAGAGGATTAACAATTAACCACAAAGGGATTAGCAGGATTTGGATTAGTCTCCGTCCATGCATGATATGCGTGCATGTGTATTTGTTGTGAAAGAGTTCGCCAAGGAGCATGTGTGCGTGTGTTCAAAATGTTTTCGGATTAAATGTTCCCAATGAAAATATTCACAAAATGTCAGCCACAGTTATCTGGGCTGACCACTTGAAATGTTTACCTATGGGATGTAGTAATTCCAACAGTGTTATTTGTAACGTTGTAACATCTCAACATTTGTTACCTGAAGTTGTCGCAGTTCCTTTATTCATCTCAAGTATTCCCACAATTCTTTTTCTTATGTATATTATTCCAGCTGTACACAACATGTACCATGCTTATATGAAATTTGTCAATGCCATCAATTTTCATCAAGTAACACCGACATGCTGTATAAGGTTAAAGGTTGTAATTCTAAAGCCTGTTGGTTATAAGGCCGTGAACTGTGGTAAGTTCACAGTGTTATGGAAGGTGGAGCCCAACTTTCTCCTCCTACCGCCTCCTTCTGCCTTGAAATGAATCAGGTACCTCTACGACTGGGTGGACAGACAGCGTTTTCCAGCCATTAACATCCAATCCCACAAGTGATTCAAACTCAGTGCCATCAGCTCTGCAGCAGCTGAACGCTATAGCCAGTTGACTGGCTGTTTATACACCACATCTCCCCACAAAGATTTAATACCATTTCACAATGATTGTAGCCCTCTCATGTGTAGTGTGGGCTACAACAACTGCATGGTCCTAAACAAAACAGATCAAAATTACTTACAAACAAACAAAAAAGTATCTCGACCAATCTCTTTTAAACATCACACTGCGCAAAAAATCAAACAACCGCACAAACTTTTCAACCGAACAGAAACCCCATTGTGCACATGCTGAACTCAAACTGACTCATGACACTGGGAGATGAACATGATTCAAAATAACTACTACTAGGTCTTTAACTGTAGTACGCTTGCCGTGGCACACTGTCGTCCAATCACCGAGTAGTAACTGTAACACTAAAGTGCCAGGGGCCGTCTTATTCGGCTTCTTTGTGGTGGACATTGTGTGTGGTGTCTCACTCACGTACGTAGAATCACCCCAACCGTTACACTGCGTTTTACCCACTCAGCTACATCATCAGGTCCTTCGCTGTTGGCTGGAAGAACAATTTGTCCCAGGACAAAATTGGAATCAGAAGACAAAAACCACCAAAAAAGGAGCTGTGAGCAAAAGACTAAAAAAATTCCATCATAAGTGTGCGTTTGTTTTTTTGTTCATACACCTGGAAAGCTTCTTTAAATCGCTGTACAATTGTAAATTGTGATGGTTTTACAGAATGTAAAACCAGGACATTCAACAGCTGTGTTAATACACCAGAGGATTTGGTGCCAGTTCCATAGTCTCTGAACAGTCCATAATACTGCTCAGTGCATCGCTACCTTCCGGAACAGACGATTAGTGAGAGACTGTGACTGTAAACCTGTGGAGATGATGGCTGACAGATGGCACATCTAGCATGAGGTGTATGATGTGTGTGACGATTGTTGTAATGATCAGGATGTGAACACCAACAAAACCAACTGTCAAAGGTAGGCGCGTGGGGGTTGGGTAGGAGGAGGGGATGTTAAAGAGTGAGACACTCATACACAGTATGTGTGTGAGTGTGTGTGTGTGTGTGTGTGTGTGTGTGTGCGCACGCGCGCGTGTGCGTGTGTGTGTGAGGGAGAGAGAGAGAGAGAGAGAGAGAGAGAGAGAAAAGGATGTGCATGTGTGCACCTATGTGCGAACCTATGCATGTGCATATGTACGTGTGTGTGTGTGCGCATGCGTGTACGTGCATGTGAGAGAGAGAGAGAGAGACAGAGAGAGAGAGTAGAAAGAAACTCGTGGAGAGCGTGGCAGCAGAGAGTCCTCAGAAGAGAAGCCCCCTTCAAGCAAGTGTTTCGGCCCTTATCTCCTGACACTCTAGGGGGGTTGGGCCACACCCGGTTCATGACTCCGGATGTCCCTCTGCTGCCCTCTTTTTTTTTTTTTTCCCCCATCTTGGGACGAGCCATGGCTGGGATTCGAACCCATGACCCTCTGGACATGCTCATTTTCCACTTAATGACTCGCGCTTTAACCACTGAGCCACAGGGACACCTGATATTTGTAGGGAAATTAAGCCTTATGAAGTTCACTTTTGTTCCTCCTTGACCAGATCCAGCTTGAACACCTCTCTGCCGCTTCTGCCATTGCTTTCAGGGCTCTGGTTTTTACCTTCCCTGCAACTGAGAGCTGTTTCATGAGGCTGTATGCAGACGTTCCTACAAACCCCCTAGCTCCAATTTCTGCAGTGAGGACTTTGACCTGATAGCCTTCTCTCCTCAGGCTGTTTGCCAGATCAGCATACTTTTCAGTCTTGTAGATTTGAGCTGCCTCCATTCTGTTCTCATATGGCACCGTGAGCTCGATCATGATCAGCTGCTTGGTTGACTTAGAGTGGACTACTATGTCTGGTCTCATGCCACTCTTGCTGATGATCTCTGGGTGACTCTTCCATTCTGGGAGGTCTGCAGTGCACTCCCAGTCATCTGCCCCGTCCAGCAGACTTTGCCTGCATGTTTCGAGTGGCACTGTTGTTCTTGGCCATGATTTGCTGCCTCCTGCCGTGAAGAATGTAGCGGGTGCTTTTGGAGTCCTGATTTTCCCTTTTGTGGTGTTGGTACTAGCCCAGACTACTTGTACAATCTCTTTGAGCACTTGGTTGTGCCTCCATGTGTACCTTCCTTGAGCCAGGGCTACTTTACATGAGCTTAGGACATGCTCCACTGTTTGTTTTTCATGGCAGAGGGGGCATGCAGGATCGTCCGTTTTCCCCCACTTCACCAGGTTTGCATTTGAGGGCAGAAGGTCATATGCAGATCTGAGAATGAAGCTGATCCTGAGAGGGGCCATGTGCCAAATGTCATTCCAAGTCAGACTTCTTTGGAGTGCATTCTCCCACGTTGTCCATTGCCCTTGCTGGCTCTGCTGGACTGCTTTTTGGAGTCTTTTTTGGTCTTCTTCTTTTCTCATCTCCTGAATCATCATGTCTCTTTTGGCTTTTCCTTTGGCCTTTGACCACCATTCAGTTTTGGTCACCCCCAGTCCTTGTCTGTTGGTCGTGTGTGTGTCCTGTTATTTCTCTGATCTTGAGACTTTCTTTTGCAGAATCCATTGCCTCTTGAACTTTCCATTTTCTGCCTGTCTTCAGCTGGGCTTGATTGCTTCTACCACCTTGTCTCCTGAGTCCTCCAGCATGCTTTGAAGTCTGATCTTCCCTGCTTTGTATTCCTCCAGGATGGATTTCAGTGGTAGTTTCAGCTTTGCTTGGCGACAGTACAGCGCTATGTCAGTCAGACAGGGTGGGACACCGAGCCATTTCCTTGTGAACTTGTTGATTTTGGCTTCCATTGCCTCCACTATGCTGGTGCAGATGTCGTATATCATCAGAGGCCATAGCAGCTTTGGTATCAGCATGAACTGCAGACACCAGACCTTGTATTTGCCAGGGAGCCCACACTGGTCAATGGTCTCCAAGCCTTCCTCCGCCATCTGCTTGGTTTCTTTTGCTCTGTGTGTCTTTCAGCGTATCATCATACCATCTTCCAAGGCTCTTGACTGGCTCTTCTGTGACTGTTGGAATGGCCTGGTTGGCAACACTGAAGACCACAGATTCGGCCACTTTTCCTTTCCTCAGTGAGAGACTCCGTGATTTCTTTGGCTTGAACTTCATTCTGGATGAGGCAACTATGTCGTCCAGCCTCTCCAGCACATGACGTGTCTCGTCTTCTCTGGATGAAATCACTGTAGTGTCATCCATGAAGGCCTTGAGAGGAGGCATCTTGTATCCATCGCCAAGGTCTGTTTGTCTCGTGTTGTTTGTTGCTGCTTTCAAGATGAGTTCCATTGCCAGCACGAACAGTATTGGGGAAATTGCACAGCCCATTGCAATACCCACTTCCAAGTTGATCCAGTCTGTTGTGTACTCCTTGGTAGAGAACCGCATTGAGAAGCCATTGAAGTACTTCTTGAGCATGTCGCGGATGTTCTTTGGCACATGGTACATCTCAAGAGCCAACTGTATCATCTCATGGGGCACAGATCCATATGCATTTGCCAGATCAAGCCACACTACGTCCAGGTCTCTCTTTTCTGTTTTTGCTTTTTGGATTGCGTCCCAGATCATTGTGGCGTGTTCTACACAGCCAGCCACGCCTGGGATGCCACCTTTCTGGACTGACACATCCAAGTACTTGTTTTCCATCAGGTACTTGGTCAGCCTTGCTGCCATGACAGAGAAGATTTTCCCTTCGACGTTCAGTAGTGATATTGGCCTGAACTGGCTGATGTCACTTGAGTTTTGCTCTTTGGGGATGTACACACCATCTGCCGTCATCCACTGGCCGCTGATCTTCTGGTTTCTCCAAGCCGATCGCAGCAGCCTGTGGAGCCACTCCAGCACCTTGGGACATTTCTTGTAAAGCTGGTAAGGTATTCCGTTTGGCCCTGGTGATGATTTGGCTCTGGCTTTGTCGACCACCTTCTTGATTTCCGCCAACGTTGGAGGCTTGCCATTGAACTGTTCCTCAGGGTTGGTTGGCCACACCAGACCTTGAATGTCGAGTGGTGCTTTGCTCTGTGGGTCAGAGTATGTTTTCCTCAGATGCTGCTCAAGAACTCCTTTGTCCACACTTAGGGTCCCAGATTTTGGCTGCTCAAACAGTGTTCTGGCAAACTGGAAGGGATCTCTGAAGAAGCGCTCTTGTGTCTTCTTCTTTTGCTCTTCCTCTTCCTCGCAGATTCCGCTTTGCTGAGGGCGCTGTGTTTTCTTTCAGGTCTTTCCACAGTTTTTCCAAGCCTTGTTTTTCAGCTGGCAGTGCGGTCTTCATTTGCATCTTGAGATTTTTCTTTTGGACCCTGATCTTGTCCATCTTTTCTTGGCGTCTGGATTTCTTTGGAGGTGTTTTCTCTTTGGGTAGTTTTGCTCCATAGGCGTCTCTACATGTGGCATACACAATGTCCCCATATGTGGCTAGTTTGTGTTCCAGGGTGCTTTTCCCTATCAGTGCATCGAGTCTTTGGACGATTTTTGCATCCAGTTTCTCCCAATCTTCAGTTTCGTTTGCTCGTGGCAGGTTGAGTTTCAGGCGCCTGGCATCGAGGGCCTGTGCAAATTCCTCATCCGAACCAACAGCGTGGATGTCCTTGGCACTGTGGTTTAAATCCTGGCCTTGGTCTTCCGACGTCTTATCTGCTGATGCAGTGCGCTGCTGCTCATTCAGATGAGTCTTCACACATCCCATCTTTGTTCTGTGGATCTTCATGCCACGGGTGGTAGCGAAACGCTTTCCACAGACACATGGATATTCCATTTGGTCCATGTTCATAGTCCGTTTGGGATTTGCAGTCGTGATTGGTTGAGCACCGATGGATTCATCATTCTCTCCCCCTTTCGGTGAATCCTGGGAGCATCTTTTCCTTTTATTCTTAGTAGCCACATGTTTAAGGCAAAGTGGGGAGCCAGCCCACAGAGCCCTTGGTTCTGGTCTTTCCCAGTGTCCTCCGGTCTTTCCCGGACGTCCTCCGGCCTATTCCCGGAAGTCAATAGTTTACCCATGCATCAGTAGAAAGAAACTCGTGGAGAGCGTGGCAGCAGAGAGTCCTCAGAAGAGAAGCCCCCTTCAAGCAAGTGTTTCGGCCCTTATCTCCTGACACTCTAGGGGGGTTGGGCCACACCCGGTTCGTGACTCCGGATGTCCCTCTGCTGCCCCCGTTTTTTTTTTTCTTCCCATCTTGGGACGAGCCATGGCTGGGATTCGAACCCATGACCCTCTGGACATGCTCATTTTCCACTTAATGACTCGCGCTTTAACCACTGAGCCACAGGGACACCTGATATTTGTAGGGAAATTAAGCCTTATGAAGTTCACTTTTGTTCCTCCTTGACCAGATCCAGCTTGAACACCTCTCTGCCGCTTCTGCCATTGCTTTCAGGGCTCTGGATTTTTCCTTCCCTGCAACTGAGAGCTGTTTCATGAGGCTGTATGCAGACGTTCCTACAAACCCCCTAGCTCCAATTTCTGCAGTGAGGACTTTGACCTGATAGCCTTCTCTCCTCAGGCTGTTTGCCAGATCAGCATACTTTTCAGTCTTGTAGATTTGAGCTGCCTCCATTCTGTTCTCATATGGCACCGTGAGCTCGATCATGATCAGCTGCTTGGTCGATTTAGAGTGGACTACTATGTCTGGTCTCATGCCACTCTTGCTGATGATCTCTGGGTGACTCTTCCATTCTGGGAGGTCTGCAGTGCACTCCCAGTCATCTGCCCCGTCCAGCAGACACTGCCTGCATGTTTCGAGTGGCACTGTTGTTCTTGGCCATGATTTGAGAGAGATACAGAGAGATACAGAGAGAAAGAGACAGTGAGTGTGAGCATGCGGATTTGTATGCATGTGTGAAAGCATCTGCGTAAATGCATGTACATTTGCATGAGTGAGTGAGTGAGTGAGTGAGTGAGTGAGTGAGTGAGTGAGTGAGTGAGTGTGTGTGTGTGTGTGTGTGTGTGTGTGTGTTTGAGAATGTCCACATGTTTTCTGAACAAAATGATCATTTACTTAAAATAATTGGATAAACCTATTTTTCCTGTCTCTGTGAAGTTCTTCTCGTACAAAATTTTTAGCTGGAATCCCTTCAAATCCAGTCCAGTTTTTATTATCCTTTGAACACAATCGAATTCATCTAATTATCATACAAATCTAGGCAAATTAGACTCTAAAGCCCACCAAATAATCCAGCCAAATTATCTTCAAACATAGTCAAATTTTCAATCAAATTCATTTTTCAGTCCGATTACAACTCACATCTACTCTGTAGAAGAATGACAAAAGTCCAGTCAACTTGTTTTTCCAATCCATCATGCCATCCTTCAAATCCAGACAACTTATAGTTCAAATCCTGTCAAATCATATTGAAATCCCAATACTTTACACATTCAGTTTGACTGTCCTTCAAGTCCACTCACATCATTTTTGGGGTCAAATTCAGTGGTTATCCTTCAAAGCTGACCACTTCTTCTCTTTACCTGTCACATCTGTTTCTCTTCCAAACAGCTACAGGCCTGGTTTATTGCCATGGTTTGAACGGAATACATCCGTTTCTCTTCCAAACAGCTACAGGCCTGGTTTATTGCCATGCTTTGAACGGAATACATCCGTTTCTCTTCCAAACAGCTACAGGCCTGGTTTATTACCATGGTTTGAACGGAATACATCCGTTTCTCTTCCAAACAGCTACAGGCCTGGTTTATTACCATGGTTTGAACGGAATACATCCGTTTCTCTTCCAAACAGCTACAGGCCTGGTTTATTACCATGGTTTGAACGGAATACATCCGTTTCTCTTCCAAACAGCTACAGGCCTGGTTTATTGCCATGGTTTGAACGGAATACATCCGTTTCTTTTCCAAACAGCTACAGGCCTGGTTTATTGCCATGCTTTGAACGGAATACATCCGTTTCTCTTCCAAACAGCTACAGGCCTGGTTTATTGCCATGCTTTGAACGGAATACATCCGTTTCTCTTCCAAACAGCTACAGGCCTGGTTTATTGCCATGCTTTGAACGGAATACATCCGTTTCTCTTCCAAACAGCTACAGGCCTGGTTTATTGCCATGCTTTGAACGGAATACATCCGTTTCTCTTCCAAACAGCTACAGGCCTGGTTTATTGCCATGCTTTGAACGGAATACATCCGTTTCTCTTCCAAACAGCTACAGGCCTGGTTTATTGCCATGCTTTGAACGGAATACATCCGTTTCTCTTCCAAACAGCTACAGGCCTGGTTTATTGCCATGCTTTGAACGGAATACATCCGTTTCTCTTCCAAACAGCTACAGGCCTGGTTTATTGCCATGCTTTGAACGGAATACATCCGTTTCTCTTCCAAACAGCTACAGGCCTGGTTTATTGCCATGCTTTGAACGGAATACATCCGTTTCTCTTCCAAACAGCTACAGGCCTGGTTTATTGCCATGCTTTGAACGGAATACATCCGTTTCTCTTCCAAACAGCTACAGGCCTGGTTTATTGCCATGCTTTGAACGGAATACATCCGTTTCTCTTCCAAACAGCTACAGGCCTGGTTTATTACCATGGTTTGAACGGAATACATCCGTTTCTCTTCCAAACAGCTACAGGCCTGGTTTATTACCATGGTTTGAACGGAATACATCCGTTTCTTTTCCAAACAGCTACAGGCCTGGTTTATTACCATGGTTTGAACGGAATACATCCGTTTCTTTTCCAAACAGCTACAGGCCTGGTTTATTACCATGGTTTGAACGGAATACATCCGTTTCTTTTCCAAACAGCTACAGGCCTGGTTTATTGCCATGCTTTGAACGGAATACATCCGTTTCTTTTCCAAACAGCTACAGGCCTGGTTTATTGCCATGGTTTGAACGGAATACATCCGTTTCTTTTCCAAACAGCTACAGGCCTGGTTTATTGCCATGGTTTGAACGGAATACATCCGTTTCTCTTCCAAACAGCTACAGGCCTGGTTTATTGCCATGGTTTGAACGGAATACATCCGTTTCTCTTCCAAACAGCTACAGGCCTGGTTTATTGCCATGGTTTGAACGGAATACATCCGTTTCTCTTCCAAACAGCTACAGGCCTGGTTTATTACCATGGTTTGAACGGAATACATGCACACACTCACACATGGACACATAACCCATGTATATAATAACATGTGTGCACAGATATATCCAACATACACACACACACATATATACACACACCTACACACACACACACACACACACACACACACACACACACACACACACACACAGCCCTAGCATGGAGGTCTCAAGTAAAGGCGATGTAGTGGGGTCCATGAGGAGTCAAACAGCCTGAACTGACATTCATCACTCACATACAGAGAGACACTTTGCAGCTTTCACATATGTAATCAAAATTGCATAACCATACAGCAAGTTACATAGGCATACAGCAAGTTACATTTACAAGGTAGGTAGAACATAAAACGTCAGAATGTTGAAAGGTATGGTGAGTGAGGTGAAGAGTCACAAACAGTAAACAATAAACACGAAAATAATTGTTCCTCCCTCCCATCCACACACATAAAGCTTACTACAAGGAATGGAAAAAAACCATCGACGCTGATGTTGTTTTTTTTAATAATCCATACGACTTTTCACAACCCCTTTCCCAGGCCCTCTTACATACATTATGCATACACACTCATGCGTACTGCCAACTGAAAATGGGAGAATTCATGTCACGACTGAGCAGTTCTAACGCTGATGACCCTTTCCAGAATATTATCTATTTCTGCTTCCTTTCATTTTGAACAAATCAAAATGGAAGAATTCCTGAATATGCCTTTACAGAGTTTTCAATCAGATTTCTTTTTTTTTTTCTTCTTTTACAAATTTCATAGTAAAAATGTTGTTTTCAAGTCATTTGCCACTACAGAATAAAGAGGAAATCTGCCAAAATACAAATGACTGGTAAGCATGTCCGACACAAACATTCAAACCAAGCTTTAACCCGTTCGCTGCTTGAAGCTGCTTGAAAATGTTACAAACAAAGGCTTTCCCAGTGCCAGGGAAATCTAATGATTTGGGGGTAATAATTAACAAAAAATTCTAGCTCAGAAACTACAAAAGATATAACAATGAAATATATATGATTTTTGAAGGAAATTGAATGAAGATTTTGAATCTGGGCTTCTTTTGTTTTAATTTTGATAATAAAAAAGTATTTAGACAATTAGATTTGGATAGATTTTTTTGCACGATCAAAAGCATATGTATTTACCACTACATCTTCACATCCAAACAAGAACACAAAGCAAAAAAGTTGAAAATAAAGTTTGTATTGTCACACTACACCTGTAAATGAAAGTAAAACAGTTTAGAAGTCTATCAAGACGCTCACACTCTATGCAGACAGGTCAGTCCACGACCACGCCCCCCTCTCCCCACCACGCCCCCTTGCTGGACTTCAACCCTCTCTTTCACTGCTCCTCTTCCCCTACCTTTCCCTCTGCCCTGTGCCGCGCCGCGAGCAGGCCGCGCTCCCCTCTCACGCCGACTACCACGTCACTGACCACTGGCACGCAGTGCAGAGTACACACTAGGCGAGCTCGTTCGACGCTGGCAAACCAGTCAGCTGAACACACATTGAGGTCACACAGCCCGACACAATAACTGACGAATACGGTTGGCAATTCCATCACTATCATCATCTCACCTTCATGCTCGAGTGAGTCGTTGAATAAAAGATTATTGTCTTTGTCAAAAATCATTAGCAGAGCCTGCTCAGCTGTGTAAATACGTTGATTTGGTCGCTGCGCTTGTCGAAGGTTGCGCCGCCATCTTTGCAAGCGAGACGAAGTGCTGGCTGGTCATCCAGTCAGTGATGAGAATAAATGGGCTTTCCCCTCACGTGTGGTCATTTACATATCATTTTAATACTACAGACATATAAGGCTTACTACGCACACTCTATTTAAGTCTGTTGATAGAAATAGTAACGAATGAAAATTCAAGAAAAATGCATGACGTCAGTGGACGGCCCATAGGCACTGGGAAAGCATTTTTAATGCGGCGTCAGCTGACGGCTTAAAGGCACTCTAACGGGTTAAGGAACATGTTTCCCCTCATGTTTTTTTTCCTCATCCTCAGAATCTGGTTGAGCTTTGCCCACTTGACAATCATATCCCTCTTTTTTATGTTTATTTTTTTTCTTCTTGCAGGCAATTCTGGGAATTCCAAAAGAAGTGACACCTGCGGTACAAAGACAACAACTTGCAGCAGTGCTGTCCAGATTCAGATCTTCAGTTCACCTCGCAGCCCTATCCCATGACTTCCTCCATGGGTATGAAGGGATGGAAAGAGACGTGGTCAGGGAGGAGGAGGAGACGCAGCAGCACAGACCAGACCAAAGTGGGGTCGGAGGTCAGCAGCCTGACAGACTACAGCCTGGAGCGCTCCCACACCCATGACACGGCCCCCTTCCTCCTGCGAGAGCCCTCCACGCTCTCCTCCAACGTGGACACCACCAACTACCAGGAGAAGCTTCAGGACTGGTCCACCGTCTTCCAGGAGGCAGCCGTTCTGGCCCCGAGACCTGGCACAAGCCTCAACAACACACGACCCCTCGATACCAGGGGGGATATCGAGCGTGAAATGTCCTTCCTGCAGGCCAACAGATCGGCTGCTTTTCCAGTCAAACCCAGAGAACTGTATGATCCTGTGCACAACCTTGTACCTTCTCCCCACAATTTCATTTCTCAGCGAAAATATTATGTCTTGCCGTCCATCGGAAACCAAAACGACTTCATCCTGCGACGTCAGCACTCCAACGTGGAGACGCTCAACCAGCTGGATTATGCCAGAGACAATTACGAAGATGATGTCAAGTTCTTTGCGGAGCTAAGTGAACTGAAACGCGAGTCGTCGTATATGTGCAGCACCCCTCACCCCCAGAGCTCCCAAAGCCACCCCTTACCCCCCATCCAGAGACTGAAAGATGTTGTGCGACCGCGCACCAACATTGCTGAACTGGACGAGGACCATTATGCTTTTTCAGGCAGAACGTCCTCCTCTGCCATGTCTGTCATTTCTGATGTGGAACAGTTCCGGGGCATGACTCCGGAGCCAGACTACGCTGACACTTCTCCCCGAAAGGCCAGCATTTCTTCACAGGTAATGGTGAACACCGTCGATGTCAGGTACAAGTCTTTGTCAGAGACATCGGCAGATGTGGTGGATCAGGCCAACCTTAAAACTTTTGTGCCAGCTACTGATGCAGATCATTGCAATAATGTACACAGTGCTCTAAGCGAATGACATGGATCAGCGTAGGTGACATAGCATCATCAGCTTCTTCTGATTACCATGCATTACATAATGTGAAGAAGTTCTTCAACAACAACAAAAGAAACAAAAGAAATAAAGTAACTTGTTCTCGTTATCTCAGGGACAATGCAATGCATTTTGGGAACAGCTCATTGTGGCATGAGACCAATCAATGTGCAAATCAGTATGTGCTGTATGTGAGGTCTTCAGCTACAGATTCTCTTGACGTCCCAAGCAAGCCTGTGATGAAGAAGATGAAAGAAAAAAAAAAGCTCAACTGTTCATGAAAGACAACTACCTCTTCCATGCTTCTGACTTAAAAAAAGGAAAAAAAAAAGGATGTGGATGACATGTTTCATCTCCTGACGAATTTCATGAAATATGAAGTTATCATGCATAAAAGAGAACAATACACAATGTGTGATTTTCAACTCCAAAACCATGGTCAGTTGTCTAAAGCATTTCCAAGCATGCAAGTCTGAAAGAAGGGTTTGTCAAGGTCAAAGTCTCTTTCGGGGAATAAGTGGAGGTCCTCACGAAGGTATCCAAAAAGGAGCAAGCCATCACAGTGATGCACTTTCTCAGTGTGTGCACAATCAACGTTTCCATGAAGCAGCTACAGTGTGTGAATGCCTGTGTGTATGCATATGTGTGTGTGTGTGTGGGAGGGGGGGGGGGAGGGGGAGTGCGAACGGATGGAGGGGGGGAGAGGAAAGGAGAGGGAGGAGGGACTGTATGTGTGCGTTTCAAAAACTATTTTCTGTGAGAATTACTTTGCTAGGTCTGAGTCAAATCACTCAGATCACTAACAAAAATATTCGCTTTTAAGAAACTACTGCTGTGCAATGACTGGACAGTTTTGTCAATGCAAAGAACTCCATCCTAAAGTTCTGTACGAGACTGCGTCCTGTTGAGTTTCAATCTGGTTGTCAATGAGATTTCAATTTATCTCCAAGCACACTCCTGCTGACACATTTACATAACTGTTAACTAACCTACACCATTTCACAGTCAGTCAACTTCCTAGACATCACCATCTCCCTTGAAGATGGCCTACTCAAAACCTCCATTTTCTACAAACCCACCGACGCACATGCATACCTAGACTACTCATCCTCCCACCACCCATACACTAAAAACAGCATCCCATACTCACAATTTCTCCGTCTTCGCAGACTCTGCTCCAGCAAGGAAGACTTCACTATACAAGCAGCCAAAATGTCACAATTTTTCACCAACCGCGGATACCCCAGTTCCATCATCAATGCAGCACTCCGCCGCACCATAGCTGTATCCAGAACATCTGCTCTTGAAACCCAGCATCCAACCAAGACAGACAGACCCACAGCCTACCTCCTCTACCACCCGCACACCCTCCCCATCTGTAGGATCCTCAAATCCAATTGGCACATTGTACATAACCACAAACCCGCCTTCCATACCAAACCCATGATCACATTCAAACGTGACAAAAACCTCAAAGACCTCCTCGTGCGGTCCAATTTGAACAGAACCACAGCTACACCACCAGGTACTCACCCCTGCTCTAAACCCAACTGCAAAATCTGCCCCCTCACCAAACCAGACACCATCTTACAGGGCCCCAAAGACTCCTTCACAGTCAAACGCACATTCTCATGTCAGAGCCGCAACATTATATATGCCATCCACTGCCAGCTGTGTGGCAAGATCTACATAGGGGAAACATCACGCACACTTGAAACACGCATCACTGAACACCTGGCTGATATCCGCCACCACCGACCCAAACCCGTCGCCCTACACTTCAACCACACCCAACACAACATCAACCATGTCAAAGTCATGGCACTCTGGCAGTCACAGAGTGACAGCTTTGAACGCACAACTCAAGAATCCCATCTCATGGCCAAACTGGGCACACTACACCCCCAAGGCATCAACATCCAACAATAACCTTACGCACACACCCACCACTTCTACATCAGTTGGCAATATCCCCCACCAACACACACATACACATATACACACACCACCACCATATCCCCTTCACTCACTACATACAGTAGTTACAGCCACCCTCCACCTATTTAATCTTAATTTTGCTTTATCTTTCCCCTTACAACTTCCCCCCCCCCCCCCCCCACTTCTACTTTATGTATTTATCAAGGTTTTTTTTTTTTTTTTTTTTTTTTTCCAATTAATTTATTTCATTTTATTTTGTTCATTTACTTACACACACACACACACACACACACACACACACACCCACACACGCACGCACACACACACACACACACACACACACACACACACACACAGCACCACCAAGAAGCCCCCCCCCCCCTCCCGCTCCTCACTTCATACCTAATCTACAGCCACCCTCCTTCACCTTTCACATTCCACCACACCCTATGCATGTTCTATACCAATGAACTACCTACCCTCTGATCTACCCCCTACTCCACCCCCCCCCCCCCCCCCACACACACACACAATATCCCCCCCTTTCCCCCTTCCCCCCCCCCCCCCAAAAAAAAAAAAAAAAAAAAAAAAGAAGGGTAGGCCCAGTAGTCGACCCTCCCACCTCCAAACTCCCCCCCCCCCTGTAACACCCCCCTCCCCCCGCTCTTTCCCTTGACCCCCCCCACCCCCACCCCACCCCCCCACCCCCGTATCACCAGCATCCCAACCCAAGTACATGATTACACCGGTCCCTCACTGCAACAACAACTCACTATATATTCCACAAAATCACACACCCACCCACACCACATTAACTTGCAGTAAACCCCCCCCCCCCTCCCTTTCCCTTTTTTTTTTTTTTTTTTTTTTTCACTGACCACTTCCTTTCCTTTGTCCCCATTGTATCTTGTATCTCATGATCACCCCTAGACATACAGGTATGCTTGGATGCATGTACATGTGTTTGTCGGGTGTGTGTGTGTGTGTGTGTGTGTGTGTTTTGTGTGTGTCCCCTTCCCCCCCCCCCCCCCCCACATTCCCATATATGACCACCATCATCATTACCACCACTCATAAGATATAATTTCATCTATAGATACAACCTTTACCACCAACCGAGTCATTTATCATTGCCCCCCCCCCCCCCCCCCCCCAAAGTTGTTGTTATTGGTGGTGGTGGTGGTGTTCTGTTTTTTT
>CM065736.1:58632756-58667756 GCA_033310375.1 Conus canariensis
CACACAGGCCACTGACAGTAGGTTGACGACACACAGGCCATTGGCAGTAGGTTGACAACACACAGGCCACTGACAGCAGGTTGACAACACACAGGCCACGACACACAGGCCACTGACAGTAGGTTGACGACACACAGGCCATTGGCAGTAGGTTGACAACACACAGGCCACTGGCAGCAGGTTGACAACACAGAGGCCACTGGCAGTAGGTTGATGACACACAGGCCACTGGCAGTAGGTTGACGACACACAGGCCACTGGCAGTAGGTTGACGACACACAGGCCACTGGCAGTAGGTTGATGACACACAGGCCACTGGCAGTAGGTTGATGACACACTGGCCACTGACCCTTTCAGTGCCCTTCATCCTGGAGGCTAGCATTCCCCACAGCCACAGATCAAGACGGATGAGGATAGGAGTCTCTGCCTTTAGCTAATCACAGTTTCATCGCACATATTCAAGGCACTTCCCATTTTCTGTCGATCTGATCTGCTCTCTGTCTACTTCCTGTTCACCTGTTGCCTCTTTGTTTGCCACACTTAACCACAGACCTGACCTAACTGTCAAGTCTGAAGTGAAACTGCTGTGGTTTGCCCACAGGCAAAGGCTACGTTCAGGCAGTGGGCTAACCTTGCTGAACAACACACAGCAATGATCTGGTACACCTGAGAAGGGCGGCCAGGTCGACTGAACAGTTCTCTCTTGGCATGTGCTGATTGTGGTGCCCAGAAGTGCTTTGTGAACTTGGCAAGCGAACAGGACTCCGACAAAAGCGAATAGTGGGAAAGTGAGCAAAGATACTGGTCCTCGCCCCTTTTGGATCTCTGGCCCTCCCCTACCATTGTTACAGAACCCTGTTTAAATGCTTGCAGCATTATTTTGAATCAAGTTTCACCTCACTTCTTGTGTGACGAAAACACTTTTGTTTTTCAGCGGTAAAATAACAGAAATGTTGCACTGCTTAGCTTCCCTTGTGGTAAAATGTCAACATCAAACTGGTGCCTGGTGTCTCTCATAACTAACTGCATCAATGGAGATGAACAAAATAAAATGATCTTTTCAAAGGAACTTCTGCTGAGCACTGTTTTAATCATATCTTTTAACACGATAATTCAAATGATCTTGAAGCAGTCACCTGCTCATTGGTTTTTCTTGATTCATGTTGATTTATGTACTTATATGATTATCTCTGATTCATGCTGATTTATGTACTTATATATGATTATCTCTGTATGCGTACTTGATTCATGTTGATTTATGTACTTATATATAATTATCTCTGTATGTGTACCAAATTGATTCATGCTGATTTATGTACTTATATATGATTATCTCTGTATGTGTACCAAATTTGTAACGGGACTGGTTTTTGAAACTTGCATAAAAGTATGGAATGTCAAAGTAACTACATGTCAAACTTATCAAAACAATGTATTGACATGGAGAAACAGAGTCAAGACATTTTGTTTATAGCCCAGTCAACCACCAAGGCCTCAACATTGTTGCAAGAGACACAGACAGAAAGAGACAGAGAGAGAGAGAGAGAGAGAGAGAGAGAGAGAGAGAGAGAGACAGACAAGACAGAAAGAAAGAGAGAGGGGGGAGAGAGAGAGAGAGAGAGAGAGAGAGAGAGAGAGAGAGAGAGAGAGAGAGACAGAGAGACAGAGAGAGAGAGAATGGAAGCAAAAGGAAAAAAAGAAAGCAAGTGAGAGTTTAAGACTAGAAGAAAACACTGAGACAGAGAGAGAGAGAGGGAGACAGAAAGAGAGAGAGAGAGAGAGGTTGAGACAAACAGAAGGACAGACCGACAGAAGAGAAGACAAGAGAAGAGAGAGAGAAGAAAGAGAGAAAGACAGAGAGAGAAACAGAAAGACAGACAGACAGACAAGACAGAAAGAGAGAGAACAGAAAAAAAAAAGGCATATGAAAACAGTGGACTCACACTACTGACCTACTGACCAAGAGAACGACAGCCCATCATTCCAGGACAGGCAGAATTTACTGTGCCCAAACTTGAATAAAAGCAAATGAAATCTTATTCTGTGTTGAATGCATTCCACTGTGTGACTTTCTAAAAAGGCCATCTACCAATCTGCTTATATCAGCATGTCCATCATTTTGCTTTAACAACCGATATACCCGTATCCATCCCTCAAGGGTGAACGTAAATTTAATTTTCATATCGGTTATTTGAGAAGGGTTGAGTATTAAGATGCTGGCTTTAAAGCCTGCAGCTTTTTCTCTGGTCAGTATCATTTGTGATGGCTTCAAAAGGTCAAAACAGTTTTAAAAAAATATTTGCCTCAAGTGTTCAGGTAACTGGCAAAAAAAAACAGTGAAAGTAATAGAAGACAGTTGTTTAACATGATTCTGCACAGTTTAGTGGCCAAGGCATCACTCACCACTGACAGTGACAGCGACTTCTGCTTCAGTGTAGACACAGAGGATGTGTGTGGAATCGACAATGATCTACATGACGAAGATGTGGTGAGTCGGTGTCAATGTTTGAACTGGTTTTCAGATTCTTCAAGTCCAGGTGAACGGCCACAACAGGCAGTCTTAATTAAGCATAACAACACACAGACAGACACATTCACATCAAACTACATCTACTACTCAATTGACAACAACAACAACAACAAAAAAACATCAGCCAAACAAAAATTTGTGTGATCTGGACTTGAGGGCCTTTTTCTTCTTTTTTTTTTTCAAACAGTACCAGTTTCAAGAGTTCATCCAGTGCTCTTAAATATCAATCAGATAGTTCCATACATGTTACCTCAACAAATTTTGGTAAATAAAAATGGGGGAATTCTTGATTTCTCGGGATGGAGGGCAGAACTACACAAAATCAGTGACAGAGGATCATATGAAAATGATTCGATTTCTCACCTGATGACAAAATCGTTGTCGTTGCTGGCGATGGTGACCACAATTTCCGGCATCTGACCATCGTTGATATGTGCCTCTGTAGTTGCTCTGGTTGGGATTATTTTTTAAAAAAAAGGAATCAGAAAGGAAACTTTACCTTTTACAAGACGCACACACAATTATTTTTAACACACACACAGATGCACACACGCACACATTCAAACAGCATTTTCAATGCAAACACAAAAAAAGCCCAAAAATGTAGTAAATGTCCCCCACCCCCACCCCCTCCACACCCTCTTTATCAAGACTGCAGAATGTTACATTGTTGTGATTCAAGACCTTCAGGTAACCTCATGGAGCTGTCCTCTTTTGCATATTTGCAAAGTCATGAAAAAGGATCCACTTGTGGCCCAGAGGTAGGAAGACATCCTACATGACCCAGAGGTAGGAAGACATCCTACAATCTGCCATTGGTGTTTTCAGTCTGGCTGCAAATCAATTCTAGCCATTAAAGCAGGTTCCTGGCACCGAGTATCATGCAAAAAAAAAAAAACGTTTCATATTTGTGACCAGGCTACATACAAACAATTTGTCAGACTTCCATTCCACTGGCTACCTAGTCCACAAGCGTCTCCCCAAACACCTTGATGAAATGATCATCAAAAGCTACAGGAACCATGCGCAGAGACCTCACACACAAATAAATGAGCTTGTTACCACGGCGCCCAAACTCAGGAACGGCAAACCTATCGTGACATTTGCCTGAGTCAGATCTATCTGTAAGTGTTCCAGATGTGGTGGTGGCCAATAATGTTTGAGTCAGATCTATCTGCAAGTGTTCCAGATGTGGTGGTGGTCAATAATACCTGAGTCAGATCTGTCTGTAAGTGTTCCAGATGTGGTGGTCAATAATGCCTGAGTCAGATCTATCTGTAAGTGTTCCAGATGTGGTGGTGGTGGTCAATAATGCCTGTGTCAGATCTGTCTAAGTGTTCCAGATGTGGTGGTCAATAATGCCTGAGTCAGATCTGTCTGTAAGTGTTCCAGATGTGGTGGTGGTGGTCAATAATGCCTGTGTCAGATCTGTCTGTAAGTGTTCCAGATGTGGTGGTGGTGGTCAATAATGCCTGTGTCAGATCTATCTGTGAGTGTTCCAGATGTGGTGGTCAATAATGCCTGTGTCAGATCTATCTGTGAGTGTTCCAGATGTGGTGGTCAATAATGCCTGAGTCAGATCTATCTGTAAGTGTTCCAGATGTGGTGGTGACCAATAATGACGAAGCAGCACTGGCTCACTTTGCCCTCAGGAATGGGGAAAACATCTGAACGGCAGAAGGGGTGGGTCACTCCGCTTGACTGTGTAACTGTGCAATGGCTGTCATCAACAGAAAGCCAAGCGGGCCATGTCCTGCTCATGTTCCATCAGAACAGCCTGTTAGTCAACACCAGTGAAATGAGTCTTCAGAAGGGCAGGATCTCCTCTCGTGAGTGACCCCACAGCAGGCTGACAGTGAGCGTTTCCTACTGACAGATGGTGCCAGGCCTGTGAGCTGATACTGAGCGTTTCCTACTGACAGATGGTGCCAGGCCTGTGAGCTGACACTGAGCGTTTCACACTGACAGATGGTGCCAGGCTTGTGAGCTGACACTGAGCGTTTCACACTGACAGATGGTGCCAGGCCTGTGAGCTGATACTGAGCGTTTCACACTGACAGATGGTGCCAGGCCTGTGAGCTGACACTGAGCGTTTCACACTGACAGATGGTGCCAGGCCTGTGAGCTGACACTGAGCGTTTCACACTGACAGATGGTGCCAGGCCTGTGAGCTGACACTGAGCGTTTCACACCGACAGATGGTGCCAGGCCTGTGAGCTGATACTGAGCGTTTCACACTGACAGATGGTGCCAGGCCTGTGAGCTGATACTGAGCGTTTCACACTGACAGATGGTGCCAGGCCTGTGAGCTGATACTGAGCGTTTCACACTGACAGATGGTGCCAGGCCTGTGAGCTGATACTGAGCGTTTCACATTGACAGATGGTGCCAGGCCTGTGAGCTGACACTGAGCGTTTCCTACTGACAGATGGTGCCAGGCCTGTGAGCTGACACTGAGCGTTTCCTACTGACAGATGGTGCCAGGCCCGTGAGCTGACACTGAGCGTTTCCTACTGACAGACGGTGCTAGGCCTGTGAGCTGATAGTGAGCGTTTCCTACTGACAGACGGTGCCAGGCCTGTGACAGGATGGGTGTGGGTGTGACTGTGAAGGGAAGACCTGGGATAAACAGCACGGGAGGGGTGGAAGAAAAACAATTGAAGAAAGACAACATTTCAGTATTTAGCATGGAATTCTCCCCCCCCCCCCAAAAAAAAAAAAAAACAACAAAAAAACAAAACAAAAACAAAAAAAAAACACACACACATTAAAAAACAAAAAAAAAAACCACACACACACACAAAGGCAAACAAAGGAAGACTGCGACAGGAGCCAGAAGTTTCCAGCTCCAGCAGTCATGCATCAACTGCAATAACATCCTCCAAATAAAGACACTGAATAAAAACTTCCGTCATCTAAAGACCTAACTCGTAGGAACACACTCACTGTATCTGTCTATGACTGATTCCACAGTGAATGTCGTTTTCTTCCCTCCACAAATCCAGCTTTTCAGGATTTCAGCAGATCATTTCCGGGAGATTCCATAGTATACACAACCACATCAGTCACATATTTACAAGCAATGTCAAGCACTCCCAATTTCAAAAAGATTCAGTGACCTAGGTCAAATGCTCATGTGGAATATCAATTATCCTAAACAAAGTCCACTTCCCTAGCAAGTGAACAATGACTGCATTAATTTACCATGGCGACAATGTGTCCAAACTTAAAACAATGGCGTCCCACTAACACGCCGTGATGTGCCAAAGTAACAAAGAGTATTTCTTTATGCCAACACAAGCTTCCAAATCAGGTGAACAACAAAAGTCACAAGTCTGATGATTTAATGATAGACAGGTCGTTCCCACAGAGCAGAAGCAAGGGTAGTTTGCTGACAGTGTGGTTTTAAGACAGATGAGAGGAGTAGAAACAAGGGTAGTTTTCTCTCTGCCATTGTGGTTTTAAGACAGATGAGGAGTAGAAACAAGGGTAGTTTCTCTCTGCCATTGTGGTTTTAAGACAGATGAGTAGAAACAAGGGTAGTTTCTCTCTGCCATTGTGGTTTTAAGACAGATGAGGAGTAGAAACAAGGGTAGTTTCTCTCTGCCATTGTGGTTTTAAGACAGATGAGTAGAAACAAGGGTAGTTTCTCTCTGCCATTGTGGTTTTAAGACAGATGAGGAGTAGAAACAAGGGTAGTTTCTCTCTGCCATTGTGGTTTTAAGACAGATGAGGAGTAGAAACAAGGGTAGTTTCTCTCTGCCATTGTGGTTTTAAGACAGATGAGGAGTAGAAACAAGGGTAGTTTCTCTCTGCCATTGTGGTTTTAAGACAGATGAGGAGTAGAAACAAGGGTAGTTTTCTCTCTGCCATTGTGGTTTTAAGACAGATGAGTAGAAACAAGGGTAGTTTTCTCTCTGCCATTGTGGTTTTAAGACAGATGAGTAGAAACAAGGGTAGTTTTCTCTCTGACATTGTGGTTTTTAAGACAGATGAGGAGTAGAAACAAGGGTAGTTTCTCTCTGACATTGTGGTTTTAAGACAGATGAGGAGTAGAAACAAGGGTAGTTTCTCTCTGATATTGTGGTTTTAAGACAGATGAGAGGCCCTTTTTCCACACTCAACATGGTGAAACAAAAACAATTTTCATTTTGTGAGGGGACTGAACTGGTTACAGGTGAAGGATCCAACACTTGGCGTGTTTATCAAGGGAACTTTAACTTGATGAAAAAACTTTATTCTTCCCAGCATTTCTGTGTATGGACGGCATAAATATTCTAAGATAGGCCAATGTACATTTCACACTTTTTCCTTGTCAGAATTTGGTGATATGATTTTTTAAATCGCAGAAATTTATAAGCCGAACTCATCAGAAAAAACACACAACAATTTGGACTTTTCACACAGTAAATGTAATTAACTTTTAAATCCTGTATAGCTTGTATACTTTGGTGATTTCATGTAAATGTGCTGAATTTTGAGTACAAGGCCAAAATATGACGTCTTGAGATAAGAACGAGCTCATTTTTAATATGCTGCCACTGAGTAAAAAGGAGAACCTACGTAAAGGCAGTTTCCATTATTCCATTTCAGCCAGTGAACTGTCTGCCGTATCTGAAGAGCAAACAGCGACACAAAACAAACAGGTCACTTCCATTCCTCCCAGTTCCCAGAACACCTACCTGAAGGAGTTTTTCAGCAGCTCTGTCAAGATGTACTCCAGAGGGGGCTGGATGTAGGGAAAGGTGACATTGATGTGACCGTTCACCATGATCTCAGGGGCTTTTCCGTACTTCTCTTCACACACCGATCTGAAGAACCACAAGCATGCTGATCAACACCCACATCATGGTCAACAATCCTCGCAAAAAGCTTTACATCACATGGTGAAGGCGGACAGTACTGACCACGACAGCCTCTGTGACGGAGGAGCTCCAAACCAAGGCCTGCTAAGCTTATCAACTGATTGTGAGACAGGTGATGAAACTGCCTCATAATTCAGAAGATCCCAGGTCTCGGTGGACATGTCCTCTCCACATCCACACGTGCTGTAAGTCTGTGCCGCAGTCACCATGACTGCCAACTTCATCGACGGAGACTGGATGTATGTCACTTTGCCCTTTTAAATGGGGATGCTCACATAGACTCGCTCAGCCACTATGCAGTTACTATTATCAGTAAGGAGCATCCATTCTGTGTTTGATGGATCAAATCAGGCACCACTGAACACTCCGCACCTGTGCTGCGTCTTTTCTGGTGGGTTGCCCTGTGAAGACCTTATGCTCGCTGTTCCCTGTACACTGCCAGAACTGGGGCTGCAACAGGATCACCTGGGTACGGCTGTGTATGTGTTGGCCAGAATGAGCAGCCTGAGAGTCACCGCCCTGAAGGCATGGAATATGAGACAGCAGAGAAATGTAGGAAAATCACTGGCCTGTGGTCTGAAGGCATGGAATATGAGACAGCAGAGAAATGTAGAAAATCATTGGCCTGTGGTCTGAGTCTGGCACAAGAGGGGGTTTATTCCCCCTACACCCCCCAACCCACTGGACCTTCGATGATGATCTGAGTAATAATCCTTTCAAAAAGACAACATGCCATGTCCTGCATGTAGCATGATTTTAGTGCCCGTTAAAGAACCCACAACAGCCAGAAATTAATTCTAGCAAAGTTCTGTGGGAAAAAAATCTGCTTTGATAGATAAACAAACCCATATAGGTGTGAATAATGGAAAAACTGAAATTACTGGCACCATACTGCTTTGATTGATAAACAAACCCATACAGGTCTGGAAAATGGAAAAACCGAAATTACTGGCACCATACTGCTTTGATTGATAAACCCACACAAGTCTGAAAAATGGAAAAACTGAAATAACTGGCACCATACTGCTTTGATTGATAAACAACTATGTAGGTCTGAAAAATGGAAAAACTGAAATGACTGGCACCATACACCAGCAATCGCCTGAACCTGACAGACGAATCATCTTCTAATGAACTTGCACACTACAACAAACTGCTCACAAACAAAACTTAGTCCCCAAACCACCCCCTACCTTCCCCTGTACACCAAGATACCAAACAAGAGATCCCAGTTATCCAATCACTGAGAGAGAGAGAGAAAAAAAGTCAACAGTAATATTTTGCCAGAAAAGGACAAGATAATGTACTGGAAAGACAGGCCAACGAAAGACTGACAGAGAGAAGGGCAGAAATAAAACAGGCCAGTGTGGAATGAAGTCACTAAAAGCAAACACGTCGAACACGACCAACAGAAATGAAGCCAATAATATCATCATTAGCGTTATTACTACAATCATTATCACTATTGCTATCACTAGTAGTGGTAGTTTCAGCCACAGGACGATGGACACACACCAGGCACAACACTCACTTGACGTACTGCCCTTTCTTGTCGATCAGCCTGCGCGGGGAGAAAGCGACATTGACCATGCCCACGTGGTTTGGCTGAAACAGACAACCCTCAGTTGTGCAACTAGGCCAACAGGTTGTACAACTAGGCTGACAGGTTGTACAACTAGGCCGACAGGTTGTACAACTAGGCCGACAGGTTGTACAACCATGCCAACAGGTTGTACAACAGGGCCAACAGGTTGTACAACAGGGCCAACAGGTTGTACAACAGGGCCAACAGGTTGTACAACAGGGCCAACAGATCAACCTGTTCCTTTTCTTCCTGCCGTCACATCCTCCCCCCCCCCCCCCCCCCCCCAACCTTCTATGTCATAGGTGCTCACCCCCCTTCTTCTACCCACCCAGCCACAACCCCCTTCCCCACACATCCCCTCCCACCCCTTCTCTACGGATGGCAGGCTGGAGAAAGACAGACAGCAGCAGAGTTGATCATGACAATCCATTCAGTGGATAACACCAAGCTGTGTGTAATAAACAATAAACAAGTACGGTAACTCTTGCTCCCACAAGAAAACATATTCAGTTCTCAAATGGAAAGCTGCTTGCGACACTGAATCGTCTAATAGACATGACAACACAGGGCAAACAGAACAAACAAGGAAACATCCCCTTTCTTGTTGCTGTGTAGATGTGTTCAGTATGGGGTGTATGGGCAAGCTTGGAGCATCCTTTTTTGGGGGGATGTTTCCTTGTTCGTTCTGTTTGCTCTGTGTTGTCATGTCTGCTAGACGATTCGGTGTCACAAGCAGCATTCCTAGTAAGATTCCCACGTAAGACACCCTAGTCAGATTTTATAAGAAATTAAATGCTACCTTGTGACCAACACAAACATTGATGAATCGGTACTGGAAAACAATATCAGAAGATTTCATTTTCTTTTTTTCAGTAATGATGAAATAATCTGAAATTTTGTTTAACTTCTATCCTGCAAAATGAGTATTTGTATAAGCATCTTATGTTAATGTTTCCTGCACAATCGCTGTTCTTGGAATGAAGATGGAAGTCAAAGGCCTTTAAGCAGCGTAAAGCCTGTCGTCGTTTGTCCTTGTTCCTTGGCTAGAACTCCGACATTCACCATCAGAGAGGTTTCTCTTTTTTGTAGCAAACGTTTTTAATCCCACAGTAAAGCAGCCACACTCAGTCTTCATGGATGATGTTTCAACAAGATAGCAGTGTGCATGTTTTTTTAAATTTTCATGTGATCCATTCAACTGGCACACAATGGCCTCCTCTACTCCACATGAAGGAATGGGTTTTAACAGGCATGCAAACATTTCTAATACATACATTCACATACAGGACCTCTGTTGAAAGTCTCATCCAGTATATAATTCTCACTGAAAGACTGACACCATTCTTACTAAAAGAGCCTCTGACATCTCCTTGGGGAATTAAGGGACGAGGAGGGCTGTGGGGGAGGCAGGGTGTTGGTGGCTGCCTTTATGGCCCATTTTAATTGAAAATGATAAACAAATGAGTTCGTAAGAGTGAGCAAGTAAAACACTACAGCTTCTATTTGGTTTGGATTCATGTACTAAATTATATATAAGATTACCTAGTATGAGTAAACAAACTTCTGGACTTTGTAAGACCTATGTTGATGATAATACCAAATTCATTTGCATCATAAGACCAGATTTGGGTGCAAATCAGCCGAATCTGTGACAAAATCAGTTTCAAGATTCACCTTCACTAAATCAAATTGTTAAGTAACCATGACTTAGTCGTATGTATATATAAAATTACAACAACAAAAAGACTGAAAAAAAAACATGAAAAGAAGAAACAAAAAAAGACCGATTTCCCCATAATTTTTACGTGCAACTGCCTTGATTGCAACTGACCCCTAAGAGGCATGATTCATGCATAAATAAAATGGTTAAGGCACCGACCAAGAGTCCACTTGACAGTGAAACAGCACAAAATGAAATTAAGTTGAAAAGAAGAGAACACTGCAAGATTCAACATGCAAAAAATTTCTTTGCTTATATTCCACCCCTTGCACAAATCCAAGCACTGTCCAAATGTTTTCAGCTTGGTTAAAAAATGAAAATCAGCAAATACAATGAATCACTATAACTGACCCCTCTTTGCAGAGAGGAGTTCTTCATTGCTCTGAGTCCTTTTCCTTAAAATAGAAAAATCTATTGTTTAGAGTTATTCATGATGACCTTACGAGAGCAAGGTAAGATAGGCTGTAATAAATCTGAAACTTAAAAAGTAGCCATTCTTATAAGTTTTTTTCTACAAGTTCTTCATAACTACCATTCATTCATCCTTCATAACGACCTGAACTTTGTGATGGATATTTCACAATGGTTTAACCTTTCCAAAACATATCGCTTCAATTTCTTTTATGGTTTAAAAGATAAACCTCAATAAATGCTCCAATACTGGTCCTTTTCTCTGTCACATGATCAATCTTATTAGTAGTGGACTTCAATAAATGCTCCAACATCGGTCCTTTTCTCTGTCACACGATAGATCTTGTTAGTACTGGACTTCATTAAATGCTCCAACGTCGGTCCTTTTCTCTGTCACATGATAAATCTTGTTAATGCTGGACTTCAATAAATGCTCCAACATCGGTCCTTTTCTCTGTCACATGACAGATCTTGTTGGTACTGGACCTCAATAAATGCTCCAACATTGGTCTTTTTCTCTGTCACATGATAAATCTTGCAAGTACTGGATCAGTACTGAGCAGGCAACACGCTTCGACATCTACAAACTAAAAAGTATTTACATATGTAATTCCTATGCGAACTGGTCGGTCTGTACAATGCACACTGAAGTGTTGTATGATGATAACAGTGCACTACATGCTACAATCTCTGCATTACCTACTGCTCTATAAGCAAGGTCAAGTCAAATGCCAGACAAGCACAGAAAAACTCACCTTTTTTTTTTAAATGGCAAAGTAACAGCAAATAACTCAAAATGTTTTCTTTGAAGCAAGAATAAAACAGACCTATTTCTGAAGTAGTTAAAAAAGATAATAATACCTCTTCTCTTCTTAACTCTCTCCTCTGCCATCCTTCCGCAAGAAGACTACACAGTAGAACATGTCATGAATGCTTCAACAGTTCACAACAGCCTCTGGATTTTCCAAAGCTCAATGTTATACATGCTAGGAAAAGCACACACACAGAACGTGAAACAAAGGTACACAAACTTCTGATAACTGAACACTGGAAAAAGCTCGTACTGGCCAGGAAAGGAAGGAAAGGCAATGGCGGGGGAGGGGGGGGGGGGGGGGGGGGGGCAACATTCAGACTAATCCATCTCAACGGCACTGTTGCTACCATTCTTACTTTCTGATCATGCAATGGCAGGTGAATAAAGGGTTTGAACACGTGGGGGAGAAAAAAACCTCACAATATGTCCGTTTTGTGCTGTTCAAAAGTAGCTCAATCGTCAGGATACTGAGCATAATTGTGTTGGTCCATCTGTATTTTTTCCCATCTTTCAAGCCACCTGTACCCCACTTGGTTTAGATCGCTTCGTACAGTGAGTGGATTGAGTGAAAGAAAAAGTCTAACCTACTTCTGTAGCAATGTCTCTGTCATTCTCACCTTCTCGTCATGCAACGACAGGTGATGCTCGGCCAACATGCGAATGCCCAGCCGTGAGGTCAGGGTCCTGTCCAGAAAGGAGCGGATCAGGTTCTCATCCTGGGAACAACAAAATGCTACTATGTATTAACCATTAAACATCACACAGCATTCTGCCACATCTTACACCGGCACAGAGCTACATAACACCATTAGCATTACCTATGTGCAAGTCCTTACATACAACAAAACCTGTGTACTTTCCTGGCCGTAATATGACAGACAGACAGATATGGGGAGTTTGCATTATACTCCCTGTTTGGCTAGTATACTTACCATGTCAGACCGTAGCATTCAACGGCAGTTAGTTAGCTCTGAAAGGCCGAATTTTTGTGGCTAATGCAGTAATAAGACCATCACATGACACCCACCCTACTTCCGCCAAGGAAGAAGCCGGTGCCAACTTCCTGTTCCTCATTCAGTGAGGCATATGCACAAGGTAACCCCGAGAACCATAGCGCTAGAGGGGAAGGTAGGGCGGGTATTAGAGTCTGACATATAAGTATATAAGCCGAACAGGGTGTATAATACAAACTCCCCATTTTGGCGTCATATACTTTACCATGTCAGACCATAGCAGAATTTAAAGGAATTCCCTTTAAAAAAAAAATCCTTCTCTTCAAAGGTTTTTCCGATACATTTTTCTTCTCTTTGTCTACACTAGACCTGCTTCCCAATACAGGCCCTCTTCCTTTAAAAGACCTGATCTTCCACACATTTCTTCAGGCGACTGCTGACAGCTGCCTCAGCAGTTCTCCTCACATTGTCCTGGTCTGAACGTAAATCCCTTTTAAAGTTTCTAGAGTTGGCAAAACCCATGGGGACTCTCAATACACGGAACATGCTGGAACCCTGCAGAGAGGGATATTCTCTCATGTAAAGTCTATGACTAAATTACAGCCAGTTTCAAAACGAAGTGACCGAGGGCGGAAAACGAAGCAAAATTTAGAAAGAAAAGGGGCTAGTTACTGCCATAGATACAGACAAACAGGACAAAACACAACGCATTTCCACCTCTTGGGTCTTCTTCAGGCAAAAACAAACAACAATTACAACAGTGACAACGAAGAATGAGAAACCACTTATCTTCTCATATTATTTCTAAATCATAGCCATCTGTATGGGGCCAAGTTGATGGTGGTGTAGTTTGTATGTTGTCTGTGAACAGGTACCACTGAGCTCCAGCTAAGTGACCTGGCAGCTGACCGTGTCTCTTGTGGTGACATACCCCATAACAAACATGTCTGGACAATTCTTTTAAAAGGAGATGATTTTATATTCCAAGAGCCTTTATTGAGGAGTTTCACTGTCTGAAATAAAGCATGGTTCCATCAGAGTCCAGTGACCCACATTCTCAAAGTGGATTATGTGGCGAGTTAGGGTTAAAACGATAAAGAAGAAACGAAGCAGCTGATATCCAAAATGCATTTCAAAATTTTTAAAAAGGCGAAGCAAGACAGGCAGAAAGAGAGAGAAAGAGAATTAACATTTCTGAAACAAACATGCAAACAAAAAAGCACAGCGTTGCAGTAAAGAGAGAATTCCTGTTCTTTGAAGTCAGGTCAGGGGATGTAGGGCACAAACTGAAGCATACACAGTAACTGGTACTGCTTTGTACTTGCTTTACATTCACATGGAGGAAAGCATGGCACATTTAAAGTCTTCAATCCCAACAGATTTTAAATTCAATCACTAATAGCAGATATCAAATTCAGTCACTCAAGCAGATTTTAAATTCAATCACTCAAGCAGATTTCAAATTCAATCACTCACAGGAATTTCAATTTCTACCAGTCCCAGCAGATTTCAAATTCAATCGTCATATGACCATAATAACAGTCCCAAAACAGAGGCATGACCTTCAACTCCATGAAATTACAGTTCACTCGTTAAAATGTCCCAAACTCTGAATATTTTGTAGTTTATGAAATCAAAAGTTCAAGGATCATGGCACAGCAAAGCCAGTGAAAATTAATGGAGCGAAGTTCATAAAGATGATGTTGTATAGACAATCAAAACGCAGGGAACATCCTAATTTTAGGATCGTTTAGGAAATCTCTCACACATTCTGGTAGGTTGTGAGGCTCTCAAAATATGCTTTGAATTATCATATTCCCTGTGCACATGCCATTCAGTAATTTAACATCACATAGAACAACTTTTTATCAAATCTAAAACACAAACACATGCACTGATTACACAGAAAATACCAGGTAAAAATGTGTTCCATTTGTAACGCTCGGAACTTCTAGGATTACCACGATCCGTCTCTAATTTTCAAACGACAAAAAAGCCAACTGACCGTAATGTGTTTGCGGACCTGCGCAAAGCCTTCTGCCAGTTGCGTAACCACATCCTTGTGATCGTCCAACAGTCCACGCAGTGTCTCCGAGTATTTCTCTTCCTGCTCATGGTTTGCGATCTACACATACATTTTCCAAGATGATTTTCTTTGATTACAGAATTCTACAACATACATTTTCCAAGATGATTTTCTTTGATTACAGAATTCTACAACATACATTTTCCAAGATGATTTTCTTTGGTGACAGAATTGTACAACATACATTTTCCAAGATGATTTTCTTTGATTACAGAATTCTACAACATACATTTTCCAAGATGATTTTCTTTGGTGACAGAATTCTACAACATACATTTTCCAAGATGATTTTCTTATGTTACAGAATTCTAATGCAAATAAGCCTTTCAGTATATTCTGAATCACAGCATTGTTAAAAACAAACCTACGTACAAATGCATGCTGTCTCTCCTCCGTTTCTCTGTCGAGTGCACATGTGTGAACACACACACACACACACACACACACACACACACACACACACACACACACTCACATACTCACTATCACGAAACTACTATTACTTAGATTCCCTTTTTGAACTTAAGGATAAATCATTAGATAATAGATAAATAAACACAAATGTCATTAAATAATTTGATAAATAAAAGAAACAATGTATTAATAAACAAATGAACAGCTAAAAAGAATCAATGGAAAAAACAACTTGTACAACAAGACAAACTCACCACAGGAAATTCAGACAGGATACGAAACGCCCGGATGTACAACTCATGCTGAAACAAAGGGTGAAGAAAATCACAGGTTAGCCACCCATGATACACTGCCTATGAAATGATCATTGTACAGGTAATCAGAAATTTAACTGATACTCTCATTTCTAATCATTTTGTTGTTATTTTTAATCCAGCGGCTTCGGTTTATAAAGCAAAACAAAAACAACAAAATGAAAAAAAAAAACTATCAAAGAGTCCACACACTGCTCAGCTGTCCACTGATCCTGTTGATGTACCGGTCAAATCTGTTGACCCATCCTCCTCATGGTCATCACCCACTGTCACCATCATCATCCTCACGCACTGCCACCATCATCCTCATGATCATCACCCACTGTCACCATCATCCTCATGATCATCACCCACTATCACCATCATGATCATTACCCACTATCACCATCATGATCATCACCCACTATCACCATCATGATCCTCACCCACTATCACCATCATGATCATCACCCACTATCACCATCATGATCATCACCCACTATCACCATCATGATCATCACCCACTATCACCATCATGATCCTCACCCACTGTCACCATGATCATCACCCACTATCACCATCATGATCATCACCCACTGTCACCATGATCATCACCCACTATCACCATCATGATCATCACCCACTATCACCATCATGATCATCACCCACTATCACCATCATGATCATCACCCACTATCACCATCATGATCATCACCCACTGTCACCATCATCCTCATGATCATCACCCACTGTCACCATCATCCTCATGATCATCACCCACTATCACCATCATGATCATCACCCACTATCACCATCATCCTCATGATCATCACCCACTATCACCATCATGATCATCACCCACTATCACCATCATCCTCATGATCATCACCCACTATCACCATCATCCTCATGATCATCACCCACTATCACCATCATGATCATCACCCACTATCACCATCATCCTCATGATCATCACCCACTATCACCATCATGATCATCACCCACTATCACCATCATCCTCATGATCATCACCCACTGTCACCATCATCCTCATGATCATCACCCACTATCACCATCATGATCATCACCCACTATCACCATCATCCTCATGATCATCACCCACTATCACCATCATGATCATCACCCACTATCACCATCATGATCATCACCCACTATCACCATCATCCTCATGATCATCACCCACTATCACCATCATCCTCATGATCATCACCCACTATCACCATCATCCTCATGATCATCACCCACTATCACCATCATCCTCATGATCATCACCCACTATCACCATCATGATCATCACCCACTATCACCATCATGATCATCACCCACTATCACCATCATGATCATCACCCACTATCACCATCATGATCATCACCCACTATCACCATCATGATCATCACCCACTATCACCATCATGATCCTCACCCACTGTCACCATCATGATCCTTACCCACTGTCACCATCATGGTCATCACCCACTATCACCATCATGATCATCACCCACTATCACCATCATGATCATCACCCACTATCACCATCATGGTCATCACCCACTGTCACCATCATGATCAGCCACTATCACCATCATGATCCTCACCCACAATCACCATCATCCTAATGGTCATCACCCACTATCACCATCATGATCATCACCCACTGTCACCATCATGATCAGCCACTATCACCATCATGATCATCACCCACTGTCACCATCATGATCATCAGCCACTATCACCATCATGATCCTCACCCACAATCACCATCATCCTAATGGTCATCACCCACTATCACCATCATCATCATCACTCACGATCACCATCATCAAGTCATTTATGTGATGAACCATTTGAAACTTCATGAGGTTTATTTTCACCTTAAAAACACACAATCTAAAACTCTAAACATTAAAAACATGCAAATTTTAAACTTTATTACAAATATTTAAAAAATATGATTTCAAACTTTATATTTAATACTTATTGAAAATTAGTATTGCTAAATCAACATGATTACCAAACAAAACACACACACACACACACACACACACACACACACACACACACACACACACACATTCTCTCTCTATCTCTCTCAAATACAAAGTTTTGAGTCTCTCAAGATAAACAAAAAAATGTTCTGTGGTGAAAACGTCATCAAAACGCTCTTCATGAATGACACTGACTGAACTACAAGATTTTTTTTTCTTCAAAAAGTCTGTGCTGTTAGGTCTGATGTCACATGAAAGGTAGGTCATCTTTACCACTGAGCAGTTCATCCTACGGCTAGTACCATGCAGCTACATATGTTTATATGTGTGCATTGTACATCATGTACCTTCCAAATTCATTGTGCAAGTTTCACACCTTTGTCATTTTAAGGAATACCTTTTTTTCTATCAAATCCATACATACCCATACAAACACACAGTCCCCGTGGAAAACGAAGAGCGATTTACCTGGCAGCAAAAAATGCATGACCTACAGTAGTCAAACCCAGTTGTCTGCGATAAAACCGACAGTCAGGAGTCTCATACAGACCTGTTTCCCCTACAACTGTGTTGGGTGTATTTTTCAACGAAAACCAGCGTATTTTCTAAAACAGTGGGTACAAAATTTCAAATTTCTGTAAAAGCAGGAGGGAGAAAAGGGGGGAGGGGGGGGGGGGGGGGGTGAGGTTCCTTCATTTTGTTTTCACCTGCCATCACATTGCAGATGTTTCTTGCCAATAGTCACCAACTGATCTTGCACATCTTGTATCTTTCTGATACAATTTTTTTTCAAACCCACATTCAACATTTATTTGGGTACTGCCCTCATGTTCAAACTTTTTGGCAAGAATTTCAAAATGAAATGAATAGAAAATGCGAAACTATGAATCTACTGTTGAATGAAAATATTGTCCTGTTTGGTTGTGACAATGATTTTAGATCAGATAAAACATTTGACTTAATCCTGTTACATGCCAAATTCTATATTTACAAATGTAAATATGAAAAAGATTTGCCATTATTTCAAGTTTTCATCGTGTATTTGAAAGCAAGATATGAAATAGAAAAGCATGCTGCATGTCTTCAAATGTCCCTCACAAAGTTTGTTACACAGTGGCTCCCATCTTTTTTATTGGATTAATGCTTTTTTTTTCTGGCAAGGTTTCCAAATAACATGACAACGGTCAGTTGCTTTGTTTTCCCTGTTTGATTAATTTATTTGTTAGTTTCGGTCATTTTGTTTTCATTTATTTAACTATTATTCTTTTTGTGTTTACCCATTGTGGTTACTAGTGTTTATATCTGTCTATGATAAGATTAAAAAAAAACAACGCATGCAGTGTTTATTAAGTGACCGTTATCACTTTAATAGTAGTAGAAGTAATAACAGTAGTAGTTGTGGTGGCAGTAGAAGTTCTATTGATGGTGTTAATATTCACAGTAGCAGCAAGGTGATGTTGAAGATGTCAATGATGAAGATGATGATTATGATGATGATGTATATTTTGCTGTTGTTGTTATTGTCTTACTGTGATAAGTATGCGTTTTGTATTCCTTACTTGCAATTTGTTCTTATGTTTTGTAATAAAATATGTATTTAATTTTTTTTAATATTTTTTTTATTTAATTTTTTTTAATATTTTTTTTATTTTTTATAATTTTTTTCAAACCTGATTCATCAGCATACTTTGGCACACACTCATGATCTTTCGCCGCTTTTTTTTTTCTCTTGACAATGCAGGGCATGTTGTCGAAGAAACGGACACTGCAAAACATGCTTTCGCACACAGAAGTCAGCATGAGTTGTTGCTCTTTGGTCAAAGCCTCCACCGCAGTTGTTTTCCACAAGTTCAATTTCTGCTAAAGAACTTTTGTCTTCAGAATTTGTTTTTGACACATTTCTTTGTAATTCGTAGTATTGACCATATTTTTGCCAAACGTGTACAAAATACAACAAAATCGTATGGGTAAACAGGTCTGCTTATATATCCATCGAAAACTTCATATTTTCTGGAAAATTTCATCCACATGTACAATCCCTGTGCACAAGTTTGCAGATTCATTCTTGAAGTCTGTGAGTGTGAAGGGATTTTATGTCACTGTTTACAATTCAGAACAATTCTAATACCCAGTATGATTTAAACACAAAACTTAAACACACACACACACACACACGCACACACACACACACACACACACACACCACACACACACACACACACACACACACACAAAATTCACATACCACTTGAAGAATGATAGGGTTACACCCTACAATAAACGGAAGGTTACGAAATCCAGCGATGCGATGAGCGATTCGAACTGGCAGTTCCTTGCTCAAGTACTGAGCACTGCGCTGTAATTTGAAAGCAAACAAAAAAACATTTCTTTATTCAGCTTTATCTTCTTTTTCACTTGAATGTTTTGTTGTGGTTGTTGCTTGCTGTTTTCAATAGGTCAAATGTAAAGTATACAACTATGCAATGCACACTAACACCTGTTCACAAAATGTTAAAATGGAAATGGTGCATCAACAATGATAAAAATAGCTGTGACACCTGTGTACCATTTTTAGGCTTCATACATTCTTTTGTCTAGTGAAAAACAAAAACAGAGAGTGACAGACAGAAACAGAGACAGAGAAAGAGTTGGGGTAAGACAGACGGAAGTGAATCTTTTCAAGACTGGTGGAAGGGGGGGGGGGGGGGGGGGGGGGGGGGAGGAGGAGAGAGAGAAAGAGAGAAAAGATGTAAAGCTTCAACTTCTATGTACTTACTATTTCAACTTCTATGTACTTAATATCTGCATCATACGCATGCAAATTCAGGTTCAATTCATGCTGTTTATAGCCCAGAAAAATACGACTTTCATGACGGCTCTACAATGAATACTGGAATTAAAAAATTAAAAAGAGCAACATCTTCATTCAAAATCTATCCTTAACATGCAAGAACCAGCAGTGTAGACCATTGGACAGTCCATCAGAGTGTGTTTCTTCCAAGCATGTTGGTCCTTCTCAGCTGACTTCAACTGAGGGCAGCAGATTCAAGCCTAGACAGTATCGGGAGGGTGAAGCGAGGAGCAGAGTTCTTCTGGCCTCCCGACTGAACCCTTTTCACAGCTATGTCCACATTCGCACAAGATCAAACACGCACATTACAAATCCTGTACCCTGTGTCAGTTTTTTTTTACTAGTTAGGAATGCACAGAAATACCCAGAATTTACCAACACACTTAAAAGACAAGATGAGTACTACCAAGTTTCCCCTATCGGTCAACAAAATGCCATAATGAAGAATTCAAAGAGAACAAAATGCACAGACAACACACATCATTGTTGATCATGTCTACCACAGGACCCCTACAGTCCGATTGCCGCGGAACCATACGATCTGAACCCCAATCACAACTTTTCTGTTGTCCATTCGTTCCCCACTAAAGATTTATAAGGACGAGGAGACAAAGCAGTACAGCACCCTTTCAAACTGTTTCTTTCAGATATATGACTTGGACACCACGCACTGAGACCAAAAGTGCCAAAGAGACAATGTATAGGACTGGACAGTATGCAACTCCTCTACCCTTTTTACAACACAGGGCAGACACTCATAACAACTAAATAACTGACACCATTACTGTATGAAAATAAGAACAAGGCCATGCTGAGGCACTAATTTCCGCTTTCTTACTCAAACTTTGAAAATTTTTTTTACAGAAATAAAACCTTAAGAGTGACATAAAGATGAAATTAGAAGAGAAAGACCTGCGAAGATCCCTTTCTTCCATTAAGAAAGGGTGAACACCGTAGTCGCACCTTCTCGCCACGTTAATGTGGGTGTTTCCTCAGGGGGACATGGGGCAGGTTGTTTTCACTAACGCGGCACGGGAGCGGAATACTGGCGCTATATCAAAACTAGATCCCGGCCTCTCCAATCAAGGAAAGCCGCAGGCTAGACCAGTCCAGATGGAGGAGTAAGGCCCCCACCAAAATGGAAGGAACTGAGTGAAGGCCCACCGGCGTGTGGATACGCCCTGACACTGCTCCAAGCCTTACCCCAGCCATGGGTTAAATGGCAAAAGCATCCAGCCTGCCGAAGACGGAGTGTGTCAGCTACGGCGCAGGTCCTGGGGATAAATTAGGACACACACGCATCAACGATTATGGTCATGCGTCAGACTACCTTATTGTCATGGCGTCGTCCCTATCAGCGACAACCGGGGAGGGACGGAGCCGGGCCCTTAGCCTCAAAGGGGCCCACCCAAGCGACCGGTGCCTCTGTTAACCTGACGGTCGGGGGAAGGCAGAGTAGAGCGACTGACCAGACTACCCAGCCTCCTACCACCCTTACAGTGGCTCAGTGGAATGCAGAAGGACTAGGGAACAAGAAGCCAGAACTGCAAAAGTTTCTCAGCAAAAACAACATCGATGTCATCTGCATCCAAGAAACACACTTGAAAGATCATCGACGTTTCTTCGTAAGAGGCTATGAGACATTTCGCCAAGACCGCGAAGACAGACACAAGGGAGGAATCATTACCCTTGTCAGAAACTCCATCCCTGCAGTAGAGACAAACAGATCAAGAAGACAAGAACTAGAACACCTGACTGTCAAGCTCTTGCTGCCCAGTGGAGACCTACGGATCACCAACTGCTACAGCCCATCAACCTCATCTCTTACGCTACACAACGTGAAGCTAGAAGCTTGCAGACATCTGGTGGTTGGAGACTTCAACAGCCACTCGCAAAGCTGGGGATATGAGGAAATGGATGCCCGTGGTGAGGAAGTGGAAGATTGGATGATGGAAAATAATCTAGTACTCATCAACCAGGCGGACGACAAACCAACGTACTTCTCCAGAGCCTGGAAAACCACCTCCACACCAGACCTGGCTGTAGCTACTGAGGACATTCACAAGCTCACGTCCAGAGAAGTCAGCACCCAGCTTGGAGGGAGCGACCACCTGCCAGTCATTCTCAACATCTCCAGCTTAGGATGTACTGAGCGCAACATGCAACCAAGTTGGAACTTCAAACGAGCCAACTGGACCCTCTTTGCAGAAAAGGCTGACCACCACACCAAAAACATTTGCTGTGCAAATGACCTGAACAAGAACGTCCAGAATTTCACTGATGCAATTCTTCAGGCAGCAAAGCAGGCAATCCCAAGGGGCAAAAGAAGACATTACCTGCCATACTGGAGTGACACACTGGAACAGCTTCACACTGAAATGGACAATGCCAGAGAAGCTATGGAGCAAACCCCCACTCCAGAGAACCTAGTGAGGCACAACAACGCCAAAGAAGCTTTCAACCAACAGAAGAAAGCTGAACTCCAAAAGAGCTGGAACGAGAAGACCAGCAGCCTCAACATGGAGAAGGACACCAGCAAGCTGTGGAATCTGACAAAAGCCCTGAATGAAGACACCAGAGCGGGACACAGCAAAACCGTCATCGAGGAAAATGGTACACACCACAAGGGAAGGAAAGCAGCAAACATCCTGGCAGAATTTTACAAAGAGGAAAGCAAAGCAACAATACCCATTGCCCGAGTGCAGGAAGTCAGCAAGGAAACCAGGGAGAAGCTGAAACACCAGAACCCTACACCGTCCATGATGTCAGCCTTCTCCATGACTGAACTCAATGCAGCCATTAAAAAACTAAAGCCAAAGAAAGCCCCAGGGAAAGATGGTGTTACCAATGACATGATCAGGAGACTTGGAACCACAGCAAAACAGAAGCTCCTTCTGATCATCAACCAGTCATGGAGCTCAGGGAAATTCCCAGACCGATGGAGAGAAGCAGTCATCATCCCCATCAGAAAGAAACAAAAAGACAAAACCAAGAAATCCAGCTACCGACCAATCAGCCTCCTCAGTTGTCTGGGCAAGGTGATGGAAAGAATGGTGAACACAAGACTGCTGAAACACCTGGAAGAAAATCACCTGCTCAGCAACACACAGTCAGCATACAGGAAAAACCACAGTACGGAAGACCAGCTTGTGTACCTCGCCCAACAGATCGAAAACGCCTTTCAGGAGAAGAAAAAGGTACTCGCTGTCTTTGTGGACCTGACCAAAGCCTTCGACAAGGTATGGAAGGAAGGACTTCTCCTGAAGCTGCTAAACAAGAAAGTGGAAGGGAATATGTACCGCTGGATACGCAACTTCCTCCAGTACCGCACAGCAAGAGTTCAGCTTGATGGGAAAATTAGCCACCGAATCACTCTACAACAAGGTGTACCACAAGGAGGAGTCATCTCCCCTACACTCTTTCTCATCTTCATTGATGACATCGCTGAGAAGCTCACCAAGCACATCTCCAGAGCTCTCCACGCCGACGATTTTGCTGCCTGGAGTGCTGCAGAACATTTAACCACAGCCAGCTACAGGATGCAGGAAGCACTGGAACACGTCGGAAGATGGGCCTCTGACTGGGGCGTAGAAATCAATGCCACCAAGACAGTGGCCACAGTCTTCTCGCTGTCGCCACTGCGAGAAACCATCAGCCTGAAAATAAATGGAAGAGAGCTAAAACAAGAAGACAACCCAATGTACCTAGGCATCAAGCTGGACAAGCGGCTTACTTGGAATCCGCACCTCAAGAACATTGAAAACGAAGCAGTCAGGAAGCTCGCCATCATGAAGAAGCTGGCCGGTACATCCTGGGGCGCAAACAGCAGCATCCTGCAGAAGGTGTATGTGGGTACCGTCAGACCAACCCTGGAGTATGGCAGTTCTGCATGGGCCACTGCATCCAAGACCAACACCAGTCGCCTGAACAAAGTGCAGAATGCAGGATTGCGACTGATCACTGGTGGGATGAAGACTACCCCAATCCAAGCCATGGAGAAGCTTACTAGTCTACATTCCCTCGAAGACAGACGCGAGGAGAAGGTTTTCATCCACAGTGAAAAGTTACTGCGTATGCCTACCCACCCCATGCACACCGAGATGCAGAACCCCACCAAAAACAGGCTAAAGAGAACAAGTTTCAACCACCTGTCTAAGAGCCTGCATCGCAGCAATGAAGACCTGCTGCCTGTTTCACCAGCCGAAATGGAGATGCTTCCAAATTTTGAGGAACCAGACAATCACCTGGAAGATGTCGCAATCATCACCGAAGTTCCTGGCATTAAAAGAATGGACCGTCAAGCCCCTCAAGTAATGAAAGCTCTAGCACAGGAGATGATCGCCAACCAATACAACCCCAGTGAGTGGACCCACGTCTTCACAGATGGATCCTCAGAAGGAGCAGTCAAGAATGGAGGAGCAGGGTTCTTCATCAGACACACCAATGGAAGATTGACACACAAGGCCTTCCCTACTGGAAAGATCTCCTCCAACTACAGAGCAGAGGCAATAGCACTGCTCCACGCAGTGAGGATCTTTCTGGAACCGGCCAGCCCATCACAGAAGGTTGTCTTCTTCACAGACTGCCGATCTCTGCTGCAGGGACTTCAGAACACAAGAAATGAACAACATACGCAAGACATCAAGGCTGCCCTCTATGAACTCTCAAAACAGTCTGTCATTACGCTTCAGTGGATTCCGTCTCATTGTGGGATCATGGGCAACGAAAAAGCTGATGCTCTCTCCAAAGCAGGCAGCAAAATGGAGCAGTTCAGCCACCCCGTGACCTACAGGGAGGCCAAGACCATCATCCACAACCAGTTTCAGTCCCAGTGGAAGAGAAGGCTGGGTGCAGAGAGTGGTGCTGACCCGATCCACCAGCTCCAAAGGCACCAGCAGACAATCCTCTTCAGACTGAGGACCGGCCACTGCAGACTGCTGAGCCACCTTAACCGCCTGAAGATCACCTACACTGACCAGTGTCCATGCGGCACTGGACCCCAGACCCCTGAACATGTCCTCCTGCGCTGTCCTACTCACGCAGCTCTACGACACAAAACCTGGCCGGGGGGAGCGGAGTTACAGGCGCAGCTTTGGGGAGCCCGTTCTGACCTGGAGAAGACCGCGGGCTTCATCATGGCGGCCGGGTTACAAGTCTGACGCATCCAGCTTCAATCGAACGCAGAAGAAGAAGAAGAAGAGAAAAAAAGGCCAAATCCTGAAATAGGCCGATATGCTCACTGCAGAATGGACATCTGCTGATCACTGTGGACAGTGTTTACATCTACTGATCACTGTGGACAGTGTTTACATCTGCTGATCACTGTGGACAGTATTTACATCTGCTGATCACTGTAGACAGTGTTTACATCTGCTGATCACTGTGGACTGTATTTACATCTGCTGATCACTGTGGACAGTATTTACATCTGCTGATCACTGTAGACAGTGTTTACATCTGCTGATCACTGTGGACAGTATTTACATCCACTGATCACTGTGGACAGTATTTACATCTGCTGACCACTGTGGACAGTATTTATATCTGCTGATCACTGTGGACAGTATTTACATCCACTGATCACTGTGGACATCTGCTGATCACTGTGGACAGTATTTAATCTGCTGATCACTGTGGACATCTGCTGATCACTGTGGATAGTGTTTACATCTGCTGATCACTGTGGACAGTATTTACATCTGCTGATCACTGTAGACAGTGTTTACATCTGCTGATCACTGTGGACAGTATTTATATCTGCTGATCACTGTGGACAGTATTTACATCCACTGATCACTGTGGACATCTGCTGATCACTGTGGACAGTATTTAATCTGCTGATCACTGTGGACATCTGCTGATCACTGTGGATAGTGTTTACATCTGCTGATCACTGTGGACAGTATTTACATCTGCTGACCACTGTGGACAGTGTTTACATCTGCTGATCACTGTGGACAGTGTTTACATCTGCTGATCACTGGACAGTATTTACATCTGCTGATCACTGGAGAGTATTTACATCTGCTGATCACTGTGGACAGTATTTACATCTGCTGATCACTGTGGACAGTATTTACATCTGCTGATCACTGTGGACAGTATTTACATCTGCTGATCACTGGAGAGTATTTACATCTGCTGATCACTGTGGACAGTATTTACATCTGCTGATCACTGTGGACAGTATTTACATCTGCTGATCACTGTGGACAGTATTTACATCTGCTGATCACTGTGGACAGTATTTACATCTGCTGATCACTGTGGACAGTATTTACATCTGCTGATCACTGTGGACAGTATTTACATCTGCTGATCACTGGAGAGTATTTACATCTGCTGATCACTGTGGACAGTATTTACATCTGCTGATCACCGTGGACAGTATTTACATCTGCTGATCACTGTGGACAGTATTTACATCTGCTGATCACTGTGGACAGTATTTACATCTGCTGATCACTGGAGAGTATTTACATCTGCTGATCACTGTGGACAGTATTTACATCTGCTGATCACTGTGGACTGTATTTACATCTGATCACTGTGGACAGTATTTACAATGTGATCACCAACCTGACAGATTAGAACAGAACATCTGCCATGTTGAAACCTGGAAGAACATCGGGTTGGGAGAGGGTGGGGGTGTGTGTCAAGACTTTCTGCATTTAAGTGAATAGGTCACAATGGCAGCAAATCAGCTGACCAACATGGATAGGACAACAGAAAAAAAAGGCAAAACCAAGAGACAATGTTCTCCGCCGGGCCGTTTCGGTACACAGGGATTTTTCCCTCAGAGTTAACATTGGTTCTGACTCCATTTCCCATACACTGATACAGTCCTTCGAATGAGACTATAAACCGAGGTTCCATGTGTGAACGCACGCATAACATCTTGCACACTTGTAGAATCCCATCACCAACTTTTGAAGGAGAAGGCCAGTTTGACCATTGGTATGGATGACACATCACACATAGCATGCACCTTCCCCGAAGCTGGAGTATGGCTGCCTTAATGGTGGGATAAAAGACAGTCATACACACCAAACTCCACTGCCTTTCTTGGGTAGATGGGATTAATCCTTGTCTGTCTATACAGGGAGTGTCCGCAGGAGTATCAGCCTGCGTACAGGGAAAGGAACAAAAAAGAGACAGTGTCAGAAAACTGGAGTCTACTGCCATGCAATTTCCAAGAGGTGTGGTCACCATTCAATGTGAAAGGTCCCACAGTGGGCAATCAAAATAATGGCACACACAGAATGATTTACGCAAAACAGGCACACAGAGAAAAAGATGTAATAATGAGGATACAGAGACGACTTACCAAGATATGACTCCTGTCCCGACTGCGCCCTGCGTACAATATGGCTGCTGGGGTCAGGCGCACGGAAGGCTGTCAAAATCAACAAGAAGAAATACTGACTGAGACCACAGTCAACAAGACAAAGGCTGTGCTACAATTTACATGTAAAATCCACTTCATTTCAATTGCCCAGCCATCTGCTAAGGGCCATAGTAGGACTGTCATCTCATCAAAGTCGAGGTCTCAACACTGGTGTCTTAAACACACACACACACCCATTTTCACAAGCACAAGCACAAGCACACACACACGCACGCACGCTCGCACACATGCACGCACGCCCACACACACACATGCACACACACACACACACACACACACACACACACACACACACACACACACACACACACACACTCACACACACACACACACACAAAACACACACATCTCATTAAAACAGATTTTGTAAAAACACATTAAATTGCTTTCAAATCCTACTTCCCTAAGATCTTACAGATGAAACATGTTTATCTCTTTAAGGAATTGAAAAATCACATCATGTGGAGCATCTCTGAATGATGTTTTCTGCATTAAACTGTTGATGTCTGGCATGTAAGTCTCAACAATGCACCATAGAGTTTCTTTACCTTTTAAAAGATACAGGTAGGTGTAAGGGGAGTGGACTGTGTGCAACTGGCAGGAAACTGTGTCCTCTTTATGGCTATGAGTGGAAGGAACATGGTAAAAACAAGATTTGGACAGATTCGACACAAATTTTTTCAACTTTGTTCAACATAATATTGAAAGAATTTGTTTTCCATCTGCATGTTCCAGTCTTCTTGCCAGGTCTCTGACAAGTGTTTGAACTCTAGATTTCAGCTTGGTGTGAGGTATTGAGAATCTATTCAAGTCTGACTTGGGGCTTTCTTGGCATGCTGATCAACCACCTTGTTGCCTTGAATGCTGACATGACTGGGAAGCCAGGCAAGAACTACGTAGTAACCAGATTTCAGAGAGGTGTACTGTTCAAACAAATTCAGGAGTTGGTAGAGCTTTTAAGGTTGCAGCCGGTAATGACCTGCAAAACTGAAAGGAAATCTGGAGAATGTGGAAATTTTTACATTTTGATTCAGACCATTTGAAGTGCCAAGATTAACACTAACAGCTTAGCAGCGTAGATCACGCTGTTTGAGGGAATGTATTTAGAATGTCTCTGAGAGGAACTTGTTCAGCGATATGCAGCACAAGCAACTCCCTCATCAGATTTGGAACGATCAGTAAATATACTTTGAACAGATGGAAATTTTGAACAAAAGTTTGGCAAAAAAAAAGGTCTTAAATAAATGTTAGCGAACCGCCAAGAGAAACGTGGACAAACGAGTCACAAGACAAAACACGACGCGTTTCGACCTCTTAGGTCTTCTTCAGGCAAGACACAAACGAATAGGACAACGAAAATGAACGAGTCTGTCACTTAGCTCTGATCTCTTCAGCGCAAGGTAGACGTTGAATGAAAACAACCATTCGCTGACATTCATTTAAGATTTGTTTAGATTTCCACCTGCAGTTGTCTCACTTTGCAACTAAAAAAGGTCTTGTACACCAGACAGTGGTGCAGTCTTTACAGTTAGACCAGACAGTGGTGCAGTCTTTACAGTTAGAGGCCAGATCAAGGTGGATCTCCGGTGTGTGGAAGGTCCATGGGAGGCCGTCAGGAAATTTGGATGTATCACACAGGACTCTTAGGTCTGTGTCTGCACTGTTCAGACTGGGGAGGAACACGGTTTCTCATGGGTGAAATAACACTTGGGTTTTCTTTAAACATTGGTGGAATTTCATGCCCAAAACACAGTCATATTATTAAAGCAGGATTATATGGTTCAGTGAAGAGATTCAAACACTAGTTCAGAAACATTTCAAAGCCGGAACTCCCACTCTACCAGCTGGGGTCCAGCTGCATTCAGGGCCTATCCAGCTGTAGCTAGCGGAAACCCCCTGCTATGAGCACTGCCAAATACTGAGTCGGGCTGTTGTTTGTTTGTTCCTATACATACCGACGGCTTTTTGAGGTGCAACACGATACCTCCCTCTTTGTACCTAGCCACCAGAGGTTAATGGACATTAATGATATTCTAGCCCTGCATGTTTTACAGACATACACACGTTTCCCTTTCCCACTGAAATGTAGCTAGGGCCCTTCATTTCTTTGAATTAGTTTCATGGGCTCACCATATTTCACTCTTATTTTTCCTCAGAGGAATGGAGACATAGATCACCGAATTTGCAGACAACTTGTGTGTGTGTGTGTGTGTGTGTGTGTGTGTGTGTGTGTGTGTGTGTGTGTGGTGTGTGTGGTGTGTGTGTGTGGTGTGTGGTGTGTGTGTGTGTGTGTGTGTGTGTGTGTGTGTGTGTATGCTATATAGATAGACATAGATTGATTGATAGATGTGTGTATACATCATGTGTGTGTGTGTGTGTGTGTGTGTGTGTGTGTGTGTGTGGTGTGTTATTTGTGTGTGTTGTGTGGTGTGTGTGTGCATGTGTGTGTGTGTGTGTGTGTGCGTGTGTGTGTGTGTGTGTGTGTTGTGTGCTGTGTGTGTTATGTGCTGTGTGTGTTTGTATTGTGTGTTGTGTGTGGTGTGTGTGTGTGTGTGTGTGTGTGTGTGTGTGTGTGTGTGTGTGTGTGTGTGTGTGTGTATACAATCATGTGCACGTGTTTGTGTGTGTGAGTGAGCAAGTGTGTGTGTGTGTGTGTGTGTGTGTGTGTGTGTGTGTGTGTGTGTGTGTGTGTGTGTGTGTGTTTGTGTGCATTTGTGCGTGTGTGCATGCAGGTACTCATGCATGTGTGTGTGTCGGTGTGTGTGCGCATGTGCATGTGCATGCATGTGTGCATGCAGACACACATGCATGTTTGTGTGCGCATGTGTGTGTGTGCGCGCGCATGTGTGTGTGTGTGTGTGTGTGTGTGTGTGTGTGTGTGTGTGTGTGTGTGTATGTGTGTGTGTGTGATACAACAAATAAGGTCTTCTTTCACTATGACTGCACGGGTCAATGTCAATTAAAAAAAAAACACCTCTCTCTCTCTCTCTCATATCACACACACTCTCCCTCCCTCTCTCCCTTACATGAGCTTGCTACTGCCCAACAGTCCAAACACAGTGACATAAGCCAAGATTAAAAACAGCACACAAATAGAATCATTCATATTAAGCAATACAACTTTTAATGAAAGTAACTTACACAATAATCACAGGAACCGATCACTGATATTTGGGCTTATTTTCATAAATTAATTCATGTCAGATAAAAATAAGTAGTTAATACTGCATATAAGGTATGCTTACTTGTATCTTATTCAAGCATATCAGATAGTTGCATGTGGGGTAATGAATATCAAGTTATTGGGAATGACCCAGTCTGCACGTTTCCCACCGCCTGTAAAATATTATGTTTGTCTGCCATGTTTGATCCACAAATCAAGAAACACATGCATAAATAATAACTTCACCAGCCGCCGTGGCGAAGTGGTTAGTGTCGCGGACTCCCGGCTGGGAGGTCGTGGGTTCGAATCCCATCAGAGTCATGTGGGTTTTTCTGCCCCGACTGGCTCCTACCCAGAGTTGAGTTTGCTGCGGACTCAGTTGGGAAGACTGGGACCACACAGTCGAGTTTCATCCACTTAATGGATGCGTTTCTGAAAGTGTTGCTCAAATTTCCTGACCAACACTGCAGGTGCCTGTATCTCTCGGGCCTGGTTGACGCCGGGATATATTATGAAAGGAAGCGTAGAGTACAGCCCTGTCATGTAGTCTCAGACCGAAATGGAAATCCGTAGCATCATCTTAATCATCCTCATTCTCATCGATCAGCATTAAAAAAAAAAATGTCTCAAATTCTGTGGCCCTTCATGCCCTGCTCTCATGGTGACCTCAGTTTCGATGTCCTCTCCACGTCTGTGGCCTTGGTTTGGTTCCGTCGGGGTCACCGGTATCGGCGAGTCCATGGGGGCTGTTGTTGGACGGACGTGGTGGCGCCCTCCGGAGGGAGAGCTCACTCACGCCGGCTCCGCGACTAAGCAATTATTGTCGTCAGTAGGGGGCTTAGTAGGTGGTGTCCTGCGTATGTTAGATCAGAACAGGCGCCACTGAACACCACCGAAGTGACTCGGCAGCAGTGCAGTGTCTTCTCCGGTGGGTTGCCACTTGACATTGACTGCTCCCTGTGGATTGTCGGTGCCGGGGATGCGGCGGGGCTGACCGGGCTGTGGCTGTGGACGGGGTGTCGGAATGAGCGGCGTGTGTGCACTGCCTCTGAGGTGGCGCAGAGGTTGGGACAGCAAAAAAAATAAAATAAAATAAAATAAAAAAATAAATAATAACTTCATTCTACAGGCACCTGAATGAGATCAAAATTTCTGGTTTGCCTTTGTTGGCCTACGCACTCTGTCCAGTGAACAAGTCCCTATGGCTTTGTGTCATATGCCATGTTGGCGTATTTTGGATAATAAAAATGCATCTCATGTAAGTGAAGTTACGTTTTAACTGTGCTCGTTGTATCCAGAAAGTTCCTTGTATTAACTCTCAACAGTTTTTGAGATTTTTGCATTTTACATGAATTTTTCATAATTTTTGGTAACATTCTGCGCATTATTTCTAAAACAATATTTTTGTGATGAATGTGTCTATTCCGGGTTTTTTTTTTAGGGGATACACTGCTTCAGATAACAAAAATGTTGTTTTAAATACCATAATTTCGGGAAGAAAATCGTTGATCACCACCGGTGATCGAAATTCAAGGGAAAGAACTGAAGAGAGTTAAATGAGAACAATTCTGACTGACAATTTTCTCTCAAGTGTCTGTTCTGTCTCTCTCCTGTGTGGACATTTATCTTACCACCAGTCACCTTCACATCTCTGTCTCTCATGTATAAATTACCAGTTCTCATCAACCTTCCCTCTCTTACCTCTCTCTCTGTGCATACATACTCATACAACTACACATCAATTGTGTTAATGTGAATGAGAGAGAGAGAGAGAGAGAGAGAGAGAGAGAGAGAGAGAGAGAGAGAGAGAGAGAGACAGACAGACAGACAGACAGACAGAGAGACAGAGAGAGAGAGCGTGTGCATTTGTACGTGTACACGCACGTGCATTTGTGTGTGTGTGTGAGCATGTGCACATGTGCATTCATGCTTGCACTCATACATTATATGTGTATGGTGTGTGCATGTGAGTAAAGATCAATTGAGAGTGATATGCAGAGCTTCAGACAAATATAGGCATCACAGGTCAAATGACCCATTGCTGGTGAAAGTGAGTGAGTTTGAAAATGGTGGCGGCAAGTTCAAATTATCTCACGAGTAGACGAGCTGACAAAGAAGCTACATCCTACCAAGCTGAACCTTTACTAGTGAAAATTAGACAGACAGACTGGGCAGGGAAGGGGAGGGGGCAAACTGAGGGAGGAGGGGGGGGGGGTGTGGAATGGGGGAGGAGAGAAGGGTGATGAGAGGAAGGAAGGGGGAGGGAGAAGGGAATTGAACCTTTGCCTTAACTGACAGTGATATCAAATGGAAGATGTTTTTCAGTGATACTTATCCGTTTAGTTCTGAACCTTTGAATTTGAAGAACGTGAGGCCCCATGTGTGGGAATGGGTGTATGTTATGTGTGTGATATGTAGAGCTTCAGGCTGTTTGTGGTATCAAGATCAAACGATTTACTGCTGGTGAATAAGAGGAACTGAGTTTGAAAAGGATGTGGCCCAGTTTGAATCATTTCACAAGGTCCGGGCAGGGAAGGGGGAGGGGGGGGGGGGGGGGCTACTGCAGATAAATTGAACTGTAATCAACTAAAAGTGTGGTGGGGGATGGGGGCACGGTCGATGGCGTGTAGGGAAGGGGGGGGGGGGGGGGTAAATTCAATTTTTGCCTAAACTGAAAACAACTAGTTTTCTGTGAGACACTAACTTGGGGCCACTTCACTCAAACTTTGCCAACTTACGATATAGCTTAGGCTGCATTAGTGTAAGCATTCAACAAGTATAAAGTTTATATTCAGAGCTTAAACTGCTTAAATAACCACTCAGCTGGTTGAAAATACCAATTTAGATGGAACTGATCAGCTTTGACAGTTCTTCACTCTATGATGAAATGATTTGTAAAAATGTACATTAACTAATATTAGTTCTGAAAATATTCAGCCAGTCAAAACAATGTAGCACACTTCAATGCATAGATTTGTCATGTTGAAGCAGAGACTTCCGACGTCCTGTAAAATGACAACAGCGACACGTAACAATGGTTTGGAACAGTGTGCATGATGAGGGCATCTGGTTATAGTAACACACCATTTCAAACATTTTTGCAATGGGGACACAAGTGAACCAAAAAGGAGCTCTGGATACAATGTGTATGTGTATTATAAGCTGGGGGAGGGGATGTGTGTGTGTGTGTGTGTGTGTGTGTGTGTGTGTGTGTGTGTGTGTGTGTGTGTGTGTGAGTGAGAGAGAGAGAGAGAGAGAGAGAGAGAGAGAGAGAGAGACAGAGACAGAGAGAGACAGAGAGAGTGAGAGACCATGTGAAACGTTGTTTCTCTAGGTCTGTACATGTGGAAGGTGAAGGGCGGGAGGCTATAGTGTGTGTGTGGGGGGGGGGGGGGGGGGGGGAGGGGGGGTAGGAAATGGTATGACTGAGAAGAGGAATAAGGCCAATTCAGTTTACACACACACACACACACACAAGCTTTGCCCCCTTACTCCTTTGACACACACACAGACAAAAATTAAGACATAAACCAAAAACAAGAACATATCTTAAAAATCTTTGCATGTCTATGCAGGTGTCCTTGAGCATGCACACACGTCTATCTGTGTGTGTGTATGTGCTGCATGTTCATGTTTTTCTGTAGGCATGATAATAAGCATGAAGCATTCTTGCACATCATGTAGCATTAAAAAAGAAGTCTAACACCATTCACTGGTCAATACCAACCTTGGCTGCTGCCTGGTCAATGGCACTCTGGTAGTAAAATGAAGTGACCGACTGCGATCTCTCGCGATCATGAAGTTCACCACTTGAAAAGTACTGACAATAATTTGGCAGGCAACGGCATGCAGACAATTTTGATGACATATTTTTAAGGTGATGCCCCACACAAGTCTGCATC
>CM065736.1:58675256-58720256 GCA_033310375.1 Conus canariensis
TCATTATGGGTCACGGATGATGCCCGATGTTTTATTTTACCAGAATAACCATTACTAATGGCCATCATGGCCCAGAATGGTTTTTCTTCTTTATGGAATATCTCAGTGACGAAATACATTATGACGCATGTTTGATTGTGACGTCAAATACATTATGACGCATGTTTAATTGTGATGTTTTTCAGGAAGATAAATTGGGAGTATGTTTATATGCTTTGCATCCTGTAGAATCTTATTTCCTTCAGGAATAAGGGATGAGGCTGGTACAGACAACAGACCTCTGGTGAGTTCACATCATGATGGAAAACACCTTGAGAGGCAAGAAACCAGAGAGAATTTCTCCCAGGCCTTAATCGAGCAGCACAAAATTTTGATGGGCCAGATTTCTAGCCTGAGCACGAAAAGTGACACCCATGTCAATGACACTTATATATTTAAGTTATATTCTATAAAGAACAAACCACCATTTTGACTGACAAACATGATGGCATGTTAAGAAACACACCAGTAAATGCAGGCCACATATAAACACATCTTGCCAAATCCAATTCATGTCATTTAAAGCCCAGCTGACCCCAAAGGGTCACCGGGGCTGACCCCAAAGGGTCATCAGGGCTGACCCCAAAGTATCACCAGCGCTGACCCCAAAGGGTCACTGGGGCTGACCCCAAAGGGGCACCGGGACTGACCCCAAAGGGTCACCGGGGCTGACCCCAAAGGGTCACCGGGGCTGACCCCAAAGGGTCATCAGGGCTGCCACCTCATGATGGCCACTCTTTACATAGACATTAAAAAAAAACAGAAACTTATGCACAACTCATTTAATTAGATATTCTTAAAAACAAGCTAAAATTACTTAATCTTTCTTCCATAAAATCTTAGCAAACGTAACTGAGAAAGACTCTTATGAGTTTATCATTAATATTGGTGAATCAAGCAAAATGAAGTCACAGCAAACTAAGCAGTTTTGCTAGTTTTAACTGTAACAGTAAATAACAGGTCTTTATTAAACAGTATATATATATATATATATATATATCATACATTTTACCCTGAGTGAGAAAGGGTCAAAGCAGGTGGTAATTGGAGAAATCTGAAATGTATGTTCAAAAAGGTTACCATACATTTCACATAAAACAAGACATCACTGGCAATGCATCAAAATGAACTACTAATGCACTATTCAAACAAGTCCATGCAACCCATCGGTCAAGGACAGGGGGAGCTGAGATCATGAGAGCAAGCATCAGGTGGAGTTAGATGACAAGAAGCACACACGACCTTTGCATCCAAGAGCACTAGGTGGGCTGACCTTGCCCCTCTCTCCACCCACTATCCCTGCATCTCAACACTTTTTGGTGCTGTGCGCTGAGAATGTGAGTGTCCGACTCTGTAGATGGCCTTCAACTTCTTCACAACGGCCACGTTGTACACAGTGCTTTGTCACTGCACCATAAATGTTCCAGTTTTCAGTGGGTGGGAGGGACATCAGCCATAGGAATGCAGAGATTGTTACAGCGCAAACACAAACATCTGCAAGTCTCTGATGTCAGCGACAGGAATGCAGAGATTGTTACAGCGCAAAAACAAACATCTGCAAGTCTCTGATGTCAGCAGTAGGAATGCTGAGATTGTTACAGCGCAAACACAAACATCTGCAAGTCTCTGATGTCAGCGATAGGAATGCAGAGATTGTTACAGCGCAAAAACAAACATCTGCAAGTCTCTGATGTCAGCGATAGGAATGCAGAGATTGTTACAGCGCAAACACAAACATCTGCAAGTCTCTGATGTCAGCGATAGGAATGCAGAGATTGTTACAGCGCAAACACAAACATCTGCAAGTCTCTGATGTCAGCGACAGGAATGCCGAGATTGTCACAGCACCAAAACAAACATCTGCAAGTCTCTGATGTCAGCGACAGGAATGCCGAGATGGTCACAGCACCAAAACAAACATCTGCAAGTCTCTGATGTCAGCGACAGGAATGCCGAGATTGTCACAGCACCAAAACAAACATCTGCAAGTCTCTGATGTCAGCGATAGGAATGCAGAGATTGTTACAGCGCAACACAAAACATCTGCAAGTCTCTGATGTCAGCGACAGGAATGCCGAGATTGTCACAGCGCAAAAACAAACATCTGCAAGTCTCTGATGTCAGCGATAGGAATGCAGAGATTGTTACAGCGCAAACACAAACATCTGCAAGTCTCTGATGTCAGCAACAGGAATGCCGAGATTGTCACAGCACAAAAACAAACATCTGCAAATCTCTGATGTCAGCGATAGGAATGCAGGGATTGTTACAGCGCAAACACAAACATCTGCAAGTCTCTGATGTCAGCAACAGGAATGCCGAGATTGTCACAGCACAAAAACAAACATCTGCAAGTCTCTGATGTCAGCGACAGGAATGCAGGGATTGTTACAGCGCAAACACAAACATCTGCAAGTCTCTGATGTCAGCGATAGGAATGCAGAGACTGCTACAGCGCAAACACAAACATCTGCAAGTCTCTGATGTCAGCGATAGGAATGCAGAGACTGCTACAGCGCAAACACAAACATCTGCAAGTCTCTGATGTCAGCGATAGGAATGCAGAGACTGCTACAGCGCAAACACAAACATCTGCAAGTCTCTGATGTCAGCGATAGGAATGCAGAGACTGCTACAGCGCAAAAACAAACATCTGCAAGTCTCTGATGTCAGCGATAGGAATGCAGAGACTGCTACAGCGCAAACACAAACATCTGCAAGTCTCTGATGTCAGCGATAGGAATGCAGAGATTGTTACAGTGCAAAAACAAACATCTGGAAGTCTCTGATGTCAGCGATAGGAATGCAGAGATTGTTACAGTGCAAACACAAACATCTGCAAGTCTCTGATGTCAGCGATAGGAATGCAGAGATTGTTACAGTGCAAACACAAACATCTGCAAGTCTCTGATGTCAGCGATAGGAATGCAGAGATTGTTACAGTGCAAAAACAAACATCTGCAAGTCTCTGATGTCAGCAACAGGAATGCAGAGATTGTTACAGCGCAAAAACAAACATCTGCAAGTCTCTGATGTCAGCAACAGGAATGCAGAGATTGTTACAGCGCAAACACAAACATCTGCAAGTCTCTGATGTCAGCGATAGGAATGCAGAGATTGTTACAGCGCAAAAACAAACATCTGCAAGTCTCTGATGTCAGCAGTAGGAATGCAGAGATTGTTACAGCGCAAACACAAACATCTGCAAGTCTCTGATGTCAGCGATAGGAATGCAGATATTGTTACAGCGCAAACACAAACATCTGCAAGTCTCTGATGTCAGCGATAGGAATGCAGAGATTGTTACAGCGCAAACAAAACATCTGCAAGTCTCTGATGTCAGCGATAGGAATGCAGAGATTGTTACAGCGCAAAACAAACATCTGCAAGTCTCTGATGTCAGCGACAGGAATGCAGAGATTGTTACAGCGCAAAAACAAACATCTGCAAGTCTCTGATGTCAGCGACAGGAATGCAGAGACTGCTACAGCGCAAACACAAACATCTGCAAGTCTCTTTCTTATGTAATCATCCCCCCTATCTTCAGCCTTTTTTCACTGGAGTCAAAATTGGCAGACTACCTCCCCTCTTCCACCAAGGTCCTCTACCATGCAAACTAACCCCCTTAAAACAATAAACAAAGACACAAAAATCCCACCAATCTTCTCATATTTGCGGAGAACTATTTTCAAAACATACAACACTTAATTTTTGAAGCTGTGCACTTTTTTTTTTTTTTATTCAGAAACATTTATTTTCAGACCCTGAAGCAAAATTTAGAATATCAAGCATTCTAAAATACCAATACAATTATAAGCATTTAATATGTGTATAAATATAAAATCCCTCTTGCTTGGTCTATCTCCCATGAACACCATCAGTGTATATATGCATATGCATATGGAAGCACTCATCAAGTCTCTCTAAAACACATACAGAAACAAACTTTGGATATCCAAGATGAATGCCAACTTGTTGGGAAACTTGAAGGGCTCTACAATGACTAGCAAAATGTTAAAAAGAAAAAAAAAAGCGAAAGACAGCAGGAAAGAGGGAGTGTACCTTTGCAGAGGAAAAAACCCCAAAGAAACTGACAAACAGTTCACTGAATGGAAGTGCGATGTCATTCAGGGGTAGTCACTCTGGGAATGTATATCATACATGCAACATTTAGGCACAGATTCAGCTCCTTTTTCTCACCTGATATTTGAACTGCTATCCTAACTGGGTGGGTCGTTGTTCATGAGGAACAAGGCACTTGTTTGGACAGGTAGGTATGAGAAAAATGTATATGCAAGCACACATCTAGTCTAACATGAGAAAAATGTATATGCAAGCACACAGCTAGTCTACCTCACACACATACAGAAGGTAAGGTAAGTAAGGTAAGGTAAGGTAAGGTAAGGTAAGGTAATGTTGCTTATGGCCCAGCCGACCGCGAAGGGCCATATCAGGGCTGTCACTGCCTTGAATCACAAACAGAAAACAAACTTGCCCTGGTAGCCCGATAGCAACTTCATACAATAAAACAACATTAACACATACAGAGAGAGACAGAGAGACAGAGACAGAGAGAGAGAGAGAGAGAGAGAGAGAGGGAGAGGTAAGATTCCAATGCACATTTACACATGGAATGTAAGCACATGTATAATAAAAGTGCAAGAAATAAATCATAAACTTCTCAGCCATTATGGATTTCATAAATATTTTTCCCATTTGGGTTATGATTGCAAGGCATTCTTACAAAAAAACACACAAAAAACCCACAGCAGATAAAACATAAAGCATAAACCGAACATTTTGCCAACCCAAACACAACAGCAGCCCTCAAATCGTAAAGCCTTGGTCAATAAAATGACAATGCTTTACATCTTTTCAACCAATGAAAAAATCAGCATCCAGTCTTGGCGGAACACACTTGTGTGCTGTTAGCCAGAGTTAGGTATCTCTTCCGCAGCAAATGACCCGAGGCCTTAGGTTGACGCTGACGTGTGAGGACGCCTTTACGGTTGCCCACTACACGAGTTGTGCCTGAAGAAAGAAAAAAAAAATTATAACAGGTTCTTGTATCTTTTTTTGATACAATGTGAATCAGGACATTTCATTACTATGCCAATTTGACATAACATGCGAGATGATCTTAATCCACTCAGAGTAACACATAACATTTTTAGTAAACTGAAGAATTACACACAATCCAAACGCTTCTGAAACAAAAAGACTTGGACAAAAATGTCACTTGTTTTTCCTTCCTGAAAAAAAAAAAAATTAAAAAATGAAAAGAAGAATTTCAGACATTGTTATGGGCTTGACAACTGATTTGAATCTGATCCAATCCTGACCTGCGCTCTAAGGTCAGATGGCCAATGAATAATATGACCTGAAACTGAGCTGATGATGAATGTCTCAAAACACTGCAGAGCACACAATCATCAAGGAGAATAATCTGGTCTTCCAGAAAACCTTGTTGACAATGTTGACATCTTCTCTTTTCCCAGCACGGCTGTTCAGAGCAAGTTACTTTGTTCTGAGAGGCAGGGGAGTTACAGCTCGCCCGCAGCTGCAGAGGCCAAGCCGTGAATGCAGGTCAGGGAAAGGGGTGTTTTCTGCAGGCCGCTCCCCACCCGCCAGCTAGCCGCGCTGTACTCAGCGAACTGAATGTCATCTGTGCATAGCCTGTCGGGCAGCAATGCGTTCGGCATTGTTGAGCGGCCATTACAAATGGGGCTGTTGGTTTGATAATTAGTGGTTGTCATGAAAAATGTAATATATCTGCCCTCTTGAGATAACTGAATTGGCTAATTCCCAACAATTCTTTTGATACCAAACTCGACTAGGTTTATTTTCCTGTAGATAATGTAGATGCGGCATGAAAGCTTGTACGCACGTGGTTAGGCTATACTAGAACAATGATAACACACACAAAATTGTGCAAAAATAACGTCATCACTTTCTGGGTATTTAATTTTCCATAGTTAACTAGTACACAAGTTTGATACATGCCTCTGCTCGGACTACAGCAACAAAAATGTTGGATCAGAAATGTGTTAAGCCTGGTTTGTTTGCCATTTCACGAAATGTCTCGCGTGGGACGGAAAAATAAAGCTGTCCAGTAGCAATGCTCCAACAGAAGAGTAGGACTGACAGGAAAGTTAGCACATCCACACATAAGTGTCTGAGGGTTTGTGGTTTGGGTAAGTGTTGTGGCTGTTTAGGTCTACCTGCTCTGGCAAGGTGTAGGGGAGAAAGGTTGTAATAGAGTGACTGGGTCATCTGTGTGAGACATGAACATGTGGGTCCATCGGGTCCATGATGAAAAACGCACTGAATTTGTGATCGAAATGTTCCTTCGTTGACTTAGCATTCATTATCATCGTTTTTGCTCATCTTGATTATGTTTTCCTTCAATCACCAGGACTGATCAGAAGCTAATGCCCAATTTTTGGATAAGTTTGACATGAAAGTCTGAATCAATTCAGCAAATTAGGCTCGGCAAAAGTCGATTTCTTGAAGTCTGAGCTGCTATAACAGACATGTCGCATCACATCACATGAACCCTCAGTTCTGGAAGCCTTTCTCTACGATACAAAGGTTTTTCTTTTTTCAACAGCTCTCTACTTTGACCTTCAGGGAAGATGTCCTCTTGGCACTCATCTTGCCCTTCATCAAAGCAGGGCGGACTGGATCTGAATGTCACCATCATTGCCTGTGCTCTACCTCCGGGCAGCCACATTTTTATTGTCCCTCAACTGGACAAAGTTGTTATGGCAACGGTTCTTTCAGCTGTCACTGGTATCTCTTCCCTAGCCTTTGTTCTCACCAATGAAAATGTTATTTTCATCAACAATGGTACCGATGAGAAAAAAACAACAACAACAAAAGTTCATTCATCATACAGTCCTGTTTGGAGTGAATTCACTCTATCATAGTATATGCTTTTAGTGAAATCAGCGCAGACTCTCTAACATGTGATACATTTTTGGTCAAAGGATTGCCAAGCAGTGTCACTCTGCTTTCAAATTTTCTGCCTACCACTTCAACACGTTGTTGAGCTTTCACTCTAATTCGTTCTAAACTCACTGCATCTTCTCACTGTTCAACAGTGCCTCTTTCTCATCATACCTGGTGACCTCCTTCTTCACCACCCTCCCCACCTCAGGCAGCACTTTCTCTAACACTTTCTTAACCTCCGCTCCCACACCCGTCTCCCGATACCTCGCCACCAAAGAAACATTTCCCTTCAATAAATCTGGATGCAATTCAGTTTTTTTCCCCTTTCTTGGTGCCAAGCTCAGGATCCCTGAAAATGACCTGATGTCCCTGAACTGTCAAGCTGTCGACCAGGCCTTTGAACACGATTTAAAATATTCAAGTTCTGCTCATGAAACTGCACGCGTGACTGCACTCACAACTCATGAGCATTCAGCCACAGTGAGCGCCGCTCACCTTGTACGGTCATGAAGTCGGCAAAGTTCCACACCATCTCTCCCACCAGGAACTGGGAGCGGAACTGGTCAAACGCCTTGTGGTACTCTGACATGAAATCCACCTGGAACTCCTCTGTGAAGGTGAACGAAGGTTCCTGATGGGAAAGAAAAAAACAAAAATAGAATAAACTACACACAGCTGTGGAGATACTTCTATGGAAACAGGGGGGGGGGGGGGGAAGAGAGAGAGACAGGGGGAGGAGAGGGAAGAGAGAGGGGGGAGGAGAGGGAGAGGGAGAGAGAGAGAGAGAGAGAGAGAGACAGACAGACAGACAGACAGGCAGACAAACAGACAGTCAGACAGACAAACAGACACACACACACACAGCAAGAGAGAGAGAGAGAGAGAGAGAGAGGGAGAGACTGTTGCTTTTAGCCCAGCTGACCGTATGTATCAGGGCTGTCACTTTGCTGAAATCAATTCTCAAAATAGATTTGAACACACACACACACACACACACACACACACACACACACACACACATTTAAACAGATTTTCTGAAAACACACCAGGGACCTCATAGTAAACAGAACACGAAGCAAGAACATTTTGGGTCCACAGTTCAAATCTTGGAACTGGACGCATTTTCTTTTTTGTTCTCTGTGCTCCAGATCTTATGCAGCGAATCAAGCGCTAGTCTTTTGAGGCCAAGTGTGTAGCATGCACCAAGTACAGGTAAAAAAACATATGGTAAAATTCTGCTAAAAATTGCCCTCTGATAGATACACCAAAACATCTGCAGCCAGAAAAAGAAGAAAAACACTAGCTGTAGTGCTAAACGAAGGCCATGTTCTATCCACTGCCGAAAGCGGTCCAAATTTCACACACAGACACTGTTGGGACAGACAATCAGGTCATACAAATATTGAAAACTCTCACTGACGTCCTCCTGAAATTCTAAAACAACACTTGAGTCTCATAAAAGAGGGAATCTTCACTGGGTGGGCGGAGGATGGGCGGGGGAGGGGGGGGGGGGGGGTAGAGCTGTGATCAAACAGTTAGAGCATCTGCCTTTGAAGCAGACAGTCGTAAGTTCAACCGCTCCTGGGGTCACAGTTTTGCGGCCTCGACACCCTCTCTCTCCATCCGGCAGTGACTTGGCACCCGATTCATGTCAGGGACAGCATTTACGGTGGTGGAAGGAAGGGGATGGGCCCTGCCTTGCATCCTGTCATGCCTTGGAAACAGTGACCCTCTCACAGCTCACTGGGCCTATGGACACACGGCCATGGGATCTCAACCTGTCAGCCTGATCTGGTTTAGAGAAAGACAAAAACATTTAGTCTCTGAAGAGACGGAGCCTTTACTAAGCACGTCTACATGGGGAGTTTTCCTTGTGTAATGGCATTTTTCATGTGGATGGTAGTGGAGTCCAGGGTAAAAGTAATGCCGCTAAAAAACTCAGGGAAAAGTCAGGTCATATCATGAAAGGAAGCGTTGGGTACAGCGCTGTCGTGTGATCTCAGGCCAGAATGGTACTTCCTGGCGTCAGGAGTCACCACTGATCATCATTAAAAAGAAAGTCTCCAATTGACTGGCTCTTCGCAGCCTGGTGTCATGGTGACCTCATTTTTGATCCCCTCTTCATGTCCATGCTATGGGCAGCTTGCATTTAAGTCACCAGTGTCTGCAAGTCCATGGGCACTGTCATTGGATGGTGCTGGTGTCTGCAAGTTCATGGGCACTGTCATTGGATGGTGCTGGTGGCAGCAAGTTCATGGGCACTGTCATTGGATGGTGCTGGTGGCAGCAAGTTCATGGGCACTGTCATTGGATGGTGCTGGTGGCAGCCCCAGAACAGGGAGGATGCTCACTCCCGCTGGCTCAACGCACACACAACCCTTGCCTTCAGTACAAGGCTCAGAACAGGCACACTGAACACCATCTTAATGACAGTGTGGCTGCGCAGTGTCTCCCCTGGCGGGTTGCCTCATCACAACCTGATAGTGAGTGCACCGAGTGGACTGCTGGTGCTATGGTTGCATTAGGACACTCTAGATGTGGCTGTGTATGGTGGAGCTGAAATGAGTGGCCAGGAGTAATGGCAAGGAGAGGACATAGAACATGGGACAGAGAACACAAAAAAAACACCCCCCCCCCCCCCCCCCCCCCTCCCAACCCTGGAGTATGAACCTTCCAGTACCTGATGCAGACCGGCCACAGTGTCAGCCCCGTACTCTGTGAACATGAGGGGTTTCTTGTACTTGGAGCGCCATCCTTTGAGGTCGTTCGCCAACTGCAGCTGAATGACCTCCGTGTGACCTATGTCGCTGTACCAACCATAGTAACGGTTGATGCAGATGACATCTACAAACTGTACCTGAGGAAAAAGAAAATTTGAAATTAAAGAGAAACTGAGGCTACGCTACTTTTCTTTTTTCATGCAGGCTGATAGTAAACACACAGACACATGTGTGAAGTATGCATAAACTACAATCTCATCTGGGAAAAAAAAGACACCCCTAAAACTTATCCCCTCTTTTATATATGACGTTGAACTTGCATGTAAGTATATACACCTACATAGGCCTACATCTACATAGATAATGTACGCACACAAACACATGCACACAAGCGAACAGCATGTATACATGCTGATATGTTATACATACATATATTTGATTTCATGTCTTTAAAAAAAAAATTTGCTGATACCTATTCCATGCCCACTCAGTAGTATCACCTCATGTAGTGCTTCATACCTTCATTTCTTCTGTCCTTCTTTCCTCTTTTCTTCATGTAGTACATCATATCTTCATTCCTTCTGTTCTTGTTTCCTCTTTTCTTTAATGAAAGCAGGCTAAAAAATGGTAAGATTATTCTTCAATCCTCACAAATGATGATTTTGACTTCACATATAAACACACACGTTACACATACTCATAATACACCTTCTAAGTGTTCCCTACTTATTTGCGGTCTGTTTAATATGACTGGTGGTTTTTGTTTTTTCATGGACAGAGAAAGACCACAGACCAACCAAACCAACGGGCAGCCAGAAAGACAGGGACAGACTGAGACACAAGAAAGTGCAGTTCCACCCTTACAGCCAGGTCAGTGTTGTAGTCGTGATTGCATGCAAACGTCACAGGTCTCTTAGCTTTGTCCACGTCACGGGTGTGGGCAATCACCTCCCTGTGCAGACACGTCAGTCAGATGAAAAAAACCAACATGTTCACCCTTTGCAGTTCTTTCTGGGCTGCTCTGGCCCAGAGAAGCAATAGAACATTGAATTCTCTTTCAATATCGAAGGATTCCAATGAAAATAAAGGCATTTGCATGTGTTAATGTAACTCATCAAATTTTGGATTTTCTGAGTGAAGAAGTAAGAAAGTGATAAGTCTTGTCATTTAAACAGCACATTTCCCACGAAGTAGTTCCTAAGTGGCCTATACATTACTGAACGATGACTTTCCGAAAAAGTAGTTCCTAAATGGCCTACACACTACTGAACGACACATTTCCAACCAAGAAGTTCCTGAACGGCCTATACACTACTGAATGACGCATTTCCGACCATGTAGTTCCTAAATGGCCTGTACACTACTGAACAACACATTTCCGACCAAATAGTTCCTAAATGACCTATACACTACAACGGCACATTTCTGACCAAGGAGTTCCTAAACAGCCTATACACTACTGAACGACACATTTCCGACCAAGGAGTTCCTAAATGGCCTGTACACTATTGAACGACACATTTCCAACCAAGTGGTTACTAAATGGCCTATACACTATTGAACAACACATTTCTGACCAAGTGGTTACTAAATGGCCTATACACTATTGAATGACACATTTCCGACCAAGGAGTTCCTAAATGGCCTGTACACTATTGAACGACACATTTCCGACCAAGTAGTTCCTAAATGGCCTATATACTATTCAACGACACATTTCCGACGAAGTAATTCCTAAATGGCCTACACACTACTGAATGACACATTTCTGACCACGTAGTTCCTAACTGGCCTGTACACTATTGAACGACACATTTCCGACGAAGTAGTTCCTAAATGGCCTATACACTATTGAACAACACATTTCTGACCAAGAAGTTCCTAAATGGCCTGTACTTCATTGAACGACACATTTCCGATGAAGTAGTTCCTAAATGGCCTATACACTATTGAACAACACATTTCTGACCAAGAAGTTCCTAAATGGCCTGTACACTATTGAACGACACATTTCCCATGAAGTAGTTCCTAAATGGCCTATACACTACTGAACAACACATTTCTGACCAAGAAGTTCCTAAATGGCCTGTACACTACTGATCAACACATTTCCGACAAAGTAGTTCCTAAATGGCCTGTACACTATTAAACAACACATTTCTGAGCAAGAAGTTCCTAAATGGCCTGTACTTCATTGAACGACACATTTCCGATGAAGTAGTTCCTAAATGGCCTGTACACTATTGAACAACACATTTCTGACCAAGAAGTTCCTAAATGGCCTGTACTTCATTGAACGACACATTTCCGACCAAGTAGTTCCTAAATGGCCCATACACTATTGAATGACACATTTCCGACGAAGCAATTCCTAAATGGCCTGTACACTATTGAACGACACATTTCCGACAAAGTAGTTCCTAAATGGCCTATACACTATTGAACGACACATTTCTGACCAAGAAGTTCCTAAATGGCCTGTACACTATTGAACGACACATTTCCGACGAAGTAGTTCGTAAATGGCCTATACACTATTGAACAACACATTTCTGACCAAGAAGTTCCTAAATGGCCAGTACACTATTGAACGACACATTTCCGACGAAGTAGTTCCTAAATGGCCTATACACTATTGAACAACACATTTCTGACCAAGAAGTTCCTAAATGGCCTGTACACTATTGAACAACACATTTCCGACAAAGTAGTTCCTAAATGACCTATACACTATTGAACAATACATTTCTGACCAAGAAGTTCCTAAATGGCCTGTACACTATTGAACAACACATTTCCGACAAAGTAGTTCCTAAATGGCCTATACACTATTGAACAACACATTTCTGACCAAGAAGTTCCTAAATGGCCTGTACTTCATTGAACGACACATTTCCGATGAAGTAGTTCCTAAATGGCCCATACACTATTGAACAACACATTTCTGACCAAGAAGTTCCTAAATGGCCTGTACTTCATTGAACGACACATTTCCGACGAGTAGTTCCTAAATGACCTATACACTATTGAACAACACATTTCTGAGCAAGAAGTTCCTAAATGGCCTGTACTTCACTGAACGACACATTTCCGACGAAGTAGTTCCTAAATGGCCCATACACTATTGAACGACACATTTCCGACGAAGTAGTTCCTGAATGGCCTATACACTATTGAACGACACATTTCCGACCAAGTAGGTCCTAAATGGCCTGTACACTATTGAACGACACATCTCCAACCAAGTAGTTCCAAAATGGCCTGTACACTTCTGAACAACACATTTCCAACCAGGTAGCTCCTAAATGGCCTGTACACTATTGAACGACACATTTCTGACCAAGTAGCTCCTAAATGGCCTGTACACTATTGAACGACACATTTCTGACCAAGTAGTTCCTAAATGGCCTGTACACTATTGAACGACACATTTCTGACCAAGTAGTTCCTAAATGGCCTGTACACTATTGAACGACACATTTCCGACCAAGTAGTTCCTAAATGGCCTGTACACAATGACCAGATGTCACCTTTGACCAATCACTCCTGATATTGTGCGGCTCTCTTGACCCATGCATTTCACTCATTCCTTTTTTTCTTTTCTTTCTTTTTTAAAAAAAATTTTTCCTGCTCATCCTCTGTGCCACTTCCATGGCACTGCAGTCACACTGCTTGTTCCGACCCCCTGTCCTGCCACAGCTCCGGCACCGGCAGTCCCCACAGGGAGCATGGTAATGGTAAATGTAATGTTGCTTATAGCCCAGACAGGTGCAGTCAATGTGAAGTCGTTGCAAGGCCACCCAACAAAGGAGACACTGCACTGCTGCCCAGTTACTTTTGGCGGTGTTTCAAAAATCAAGTTACCTGCTGAATGAGAGGACCACATGCCATCCCTAGGCATGTCGTCCACCTGAAGGAACAGAATGACAACTGTGAGGCAGGGAGGTGGGAGAGAGGTGTGGGAAATGGGAGGATGGGGGTGGGGTGGGGTGGGGTGGGGACTGTACAGGGGTGGAGGAGAAAGACAGATAGGAACAGACAATCTGAACTCATTCACATCAGACAAAATAATCTTCTGGAAATAATCTCTCATTGTTTCCCTCCCTGCAACTTCCTCTCGCTGGTATGAGTACCTAAGAACACACACACATCAGTTATATTTGCTCACATGCATGCACATATTCAAAGCACAGTACTCTACCTACTCACTTGAAGTAGTTCTCAGCCATAGGCAGCTGTGACGATGGTTCATTGGCCACAGACCACATGATCACAGACGGCCGGTTCTTGTCTCTACGCACCAACTCTGTCATCACCTCTTTGTGGTGTGCCAGGTTCACGGGGCCAAAGTTTCTAAAGCTGCAACAGAATGTCATCACCTTTATACGATACACCAGGGAATGGGAGGAGGAGGTTTAGGGTGTCCCCAAAAGTTTTCCAAACATGCAACATACTGTCATCACCTTTTATGGTGAGCCAGGGAAACGGGCCAAAGTTTCCATACCTGCAACAGATATGCTATCATCTTTTTGTGATGCGCCAGAGACACAGAGGCCGAAGTCTTCAAACCTGTAACAGAATGTCATCACCTCTTTATGATACCCCAGGGACATGGGAGGGGGAGGAGGGGTGGGGGGAACCAAAGTTTCCAGACCTACAACATACTGTCATCACCCTGGAGACAGAGACCCAAGTGTTCAAACCTGCAACAGAATGTCATCACCTGTTGATGGTATACCGGGAAAACGGGGCCAAAGTTTCCAAACCTGGCACAGAAATGTTACCATCTCTTCACGATGTGCCAGGAAATCAGGGCCAATGACTCCACACCTGTGACAGAACAGGCTTCAGGTCATCAGGGCCAATGACTCCACACCTGTGACAGAACAGGCTTCAGGTCATCAGGGCCAATGACTCCACACCTGTGACAGAACAGGCTTCAGGTCATCAGGGCCAATGACTCCACACCTGTGACAGAACAGGCTTCAGGTCATCAGGGCCAATGACTCCACACCTGTGACAGAACAGGCTTCAGGTCATCAGGGCCAATGACTCCACACCTGTGACAGAACAGGCTTCAGGTCATCACCTTTTAACCCTCGGACACTACCTGCTTCAGTTTCAGTTTCAGTTTCATCAATGAGGCATCACTGCAAGCTGACTAGTGCAAAGATGCTACACCACATCCGCTAAGTTTTGAGACCACACTATGCATGATTTTACTCTGATGGATAAATAACTTAACAAATAAGATGAGACAATTGAAGAAGAGGGTCTCGTGGCTACGACACAGCAGATGTCTGACCTACGCATTAGCCCAACGCGCTGGTCAGACCTTGAGTGCCTATCTACCACTTTTGTCTGTTTGTTCATTTGTTTTTTAGTGGGACACTACCTGACACTTCTAAACTGTGACCCATGGATCTGTTATCATTTCCTATCATGTTAGATGAATCAACAGATTTTTCGTCATTGCTTCTTCTTTGCTGTTCCTTACACTGCAAGGCTGAGCAAGGGCGTTCAGTTCCTTGTTCTATGGGTTCTGAATGGCTTTCAACACAGACAGTGCATCTGAGAAGATGAGGAGTCTGGAGCGGATTGCTTCCCTGTCATCCTACAGCATTCTTGCCGCTGTTCTTAAAGCATTTTTTTTTTCCATTTACAAACTGGTACTTTTTTTCCTTTTTTTTTTTTTTTCTAATTTCCCCTGTTGCATTTACAATAGTAAACAAAAGCTTACATAATTAAAATCATATGATATATGAAAACAAAATTAACGTCTAACAAAACACTTATTGAAAAATCTAACATTTAATGAAAATGATATTCATTCATTCAGCATTCACTCACTGTTGCACAATCGTCACTGCAGAACTAGGTGTTTACACATGTAAGATCAGGATACAAACCTAAAAGCTGCTCATGCGGTGGAAGCAAAGCTGCTACCTCCAGCAAGAAGGTAATGTTTTCACCCTCATTTTTTTGTTTGTACCTCATCAGCTCAAACTAAAGAACCCATGTTTGTTTGTTTGTTTGTACCTCATCAACTCAAACTAAAGAACCCATGTTTGTTTGTACCTCATCACCTACAACTAAAGAACCCATGTTTGTACCTCATCAGCTCAAACTAAAGAACCCATGTTTGTTTGTACCTCATCACCTAAAACTAAAGAACCCATGTTTGTTTGTCTGTACCTCATCAGCTCAAACTAAAGAACCCATGTTTGTTTGTTTGTACCTCATCAGCTCAAACTAAAGAACCCAATTCAACCAAACTTGGCGGCAATAGGCAATGTGGGCTCAAGGACAAATTCATTAAATCTTAAAACAGACCTGTTCTGTAGATCCGGATCCGTTGCTGGATCAAAGATCCATTCAGCAGGATTCTTCAGCAGAAAAAAAGGGTTAAAACTCTACTCAACTGATTTGAACAAAGCGATGTTGAAAGATAAAATGTGGCCCAAGCAATGGCTCATTCCATGTTGGTGCAGACCCATGGTGTGAATCTGAATCTAACAGGGTGGAACCTGGATGTATTCAGCTGCATCGTACCACATATTTCCCCCTGACCATGAACACTTTGAAGTTAACAAATTAATATGTATGAAGTAATATATTTTCATTGAATACTAACACTTTCTTGTGATATAAATGTTAAACGTTTGCTTTTTTCCCATGTCCTCTTACCAAAAAAAAATTCATGGACAGTAACTCTTTCAATCCAAATTTATTATTACTTCACCTGGACAAAAAAATTGTTTTCACTGATGACCTGATCCGAAAATCCCTCCCACATGCCTTTCTACCTAAACGTGTTTAAAGGCACTGGAGTGTTCATTGATAAAATCCCTCCTAATGCCTTTCTACCTAAACGTGTTTAAAGGCACTGGAGTGTTCATTGATAAAATCCCTCCCAAATGCCTTTCTACCTAAACGTGTTTAAAGGCACTGGAGTGTTCATTGATAAAATCCCTCCCAAATGCCTTTCTACCTCAATGTGTTTAAAGGCACTGGAGTGTTCACTGATAAAATCCCTCCCAAATGCCTTTCTACCTAAACGTGTTTAAAGGCACTGGAGTGTTCATTGATAAAATCCCTCCCAAATGCCTTTCTACCTCAATGTGTTTAAAGGCACTGGAGTGTTCATTGATAAAATCCCTCCCAAATGCCTTTCTACCTCAATGTGTTTAAAGGCACTGGAGTGTTCATTGATAAAATCCCTCCCAAATGCCTTTCTACCTCAATGTGTTTAAAGGCACTGGAGTGTTCAATGGTAAAATCCCTCCCAAATGCCTTTCTACCTCAATGTGTTTAAAGGAACTGGAGTGTTCTATGGTGGTTAACTGAAGAAGTGAGAGAAGAGCGTGACTGACCATGGGGTGGGGATGGTGGGGCAGAAAGGGGGGCAGCTAGCAGGGTGGTATTGAGGTGGTCTGTGGGGATGGTGGGGCAGCTTGCAGGGTGGTATTGAGGTGGTCTGTGGGCATGGTGGGGCAGGAAGGGGGGCAGCTAGCAGGGTGGTGTTGAGGTGGTCTGTGGGCATGGTGGGGCAGCTTGCAGGGTGGTGCTGAGGTGGTCTGTGGGGATGGTGGGGCAGCTAGCAGGGTGGTATTGAGGTGGTCTGTGGGGATGGTGGGGCAGGAAGGGGGATAGCTAGCAGGGTGGTATTGAGGTGGTCTGTGGGGATGGTGGGGCAGGAAGGAGGGCAGCTAGCAGGGTGGTATTGAGGTGGTCTGTGGGCATGGTGGGGCAGGAAGGGGGGCAGCTTGCAGGGTGGTATTGAGGTGGTCTGTGGGGATGGTGGGGCAGGAAGGAGGGCAGCTAGCAGGGTGGTATTGAGGTGGTCTGTGGGCATGGTGGGGCAGGAAGGGGGGCAGCTTGCAGGGTGGTATTGAGGTGGTCTGTGGGCATGGTGGGGCAGGAAGGGGGGCAGCTAGCAGGGTGGTATTGAGGTGGTCTGTGGGGATGGTGGGGCAGGAAGGGGGGGCAGCTAGCAGGGTGGTATTGAGGTGGTCTGTGGGGATGGTGGGGCAGGAAGGGGGGCAGCTAGCAGGGTGGTATTGAGGTGGTCTGTGGGGAAGGTGGGGCAGGAAGGGGGGGCAGCTAGCAGGATGGTATTGGGGTGGTCTGTGGGGATGGTGGGGCAGCTAGCAGGGTGGTATTGAGGTGGTCTGTGGGCCTGGTGGGGCAGGAAGGGGGGCAGCTTGCAGGGTGGTATTGAGGTGGTCTGTGGGGGTGGTGGGGCAGCTAGTAGGGTGGTTTTGAGGTGGTCTGTGGGCATGGTGGGGCAGGAAGGGGGCAGCTAGCAGGGTGGTACTGAAGTGGTCTGTGGGGGTGGTGGGGCAGCTAGCAGGGTGGTATTGAGGTGGTCTGTGGGGGTGGTGGGGCAGCTAGCAGGGTGGTATTGAGGTGGTCTGTGGGGGTGGTGGGGCAGCTAGCAGGGTGGTATTGAGGTGGTCTGTGGGCATGGTGGGGCAGGAAGGGGGGCAGCTAGCAGGGTGGTATTGAGGTGGTCTGTGGGGATGGTGGGGCAGGAAGGAGGGCAGCTAGCAGGGTGGTATTGAGGTGGTCTGTGGGATGGTGGGGCAGGAAGGGGGGCAGCTAGCAGGGTGGTATTGAGGTGGTCTGTGGGCATGGTGGGGCAGGAAGGGGGGCAGCTAGCAGGGTGGTATTGAGGTGGTCTGTGGGGATGGTGGGGCAGCTAGCAGGGTGGTACTGAGGTGGTCTGTGGGCATGGTGGGGCAGGAAGGGGGGCAGCTAGCAGGGTGGTATTGAGGTGGTCTGTGGGGATGGTGGGGCAGCTAGCAGGGTGGTATTGAGGTGGTCTGTGGGGATGGTGGGGCAGCTAGCAGGGTGGTACTGAGGTGGTCTGTGGGGATGGTGGGGCAGGAAGGGGGGGCAGCTAGCAGGATGGTATTGGGGTGGTCTGTGGGGATGGTGGGGCAGCTAGCAGGGTGGTATTGAGGTGGTCTGTGGGCCTGGTGGGGCAGGAAGGGGGGCAGCTTGCAGGGTGGTATTGAGGTGGTCTGTGGGGGTGGTGGGGCAGCTAGTAGGGTGGTATTGAGGTGGTCTGTGGGCATGGTGGGGCAGCAAGGGGGGCAGCTAGCAGGGTGGTATTGAGGTGGTCTGTGGGGCATGAAGGGGGGCAGCTAGCAGGGTGGTATTGAGGTGGTCTGTGGGGATGGTGGGGCAGCTAGCAGGGTGGTACTGAGGTGGTCTGTGGGCATGGTGGGGCAGGAAGGGGGGCAGCTAGCAGGGTGGTATTGAGGTGGTCTGTGGGGGTGGTGGGGCAGCCAGCAGGGTGGTATTGAGGTGGTCTGTGGGGGTGGTGGGGCAGCTAGCAGGGTGGTATTGAGGTGGTCTGTGGGCATGGTGGGGCAGCTAGCAGGGTGGTATTGAGGTGGTCTTCTTTTTAGGCTGAAGGGCCATAACAAAAAGCATCCACAGCAAAATAACAAAAGAAAAGGCTTTGGTTTCAGGAGATCTGATAGGATCAACAGGAACAAGCATCTACAGCAAAATAACAAAAAAAAAGGCTTTGGTTTCTGGGCTTTGGTTTCAGGAGATCTGAAAGAACAACAGAAACAAGCTAATCCATCTGACTTTGAAACAGTTACAGAAACACTGAAGAGTGACAATGTGAATGCATTTGCTGCGTAAAAATATGTTCATACATTGAAGGCAATAATAAAAAAAAAAGTCATTCTGCATATTGAACATCTGACTGACTTGCATAACATGGTTGGAAATAACATGAGAAGAGTACGACTGACATGACTTTCAGAATACAACGGTATTATAAAGTACTTAAGAGTAGGAAGACTGCAGTCCCATGAATGCGCATATGCAGTATGAACACTTTGTAAGTGCTGAACATTGACGTCTTCCCCACACTGATAGTGGAAAGGTATCTAACAACACATTAAGTGTGGCGTTTGTTGCTTGGAGTAAATAACTGCTCATTCTTTATGCCAACACCTGGACTCTCATCGATGCCAGCAATCCTCAGGGTGCTCATACCTTACGCCAACACCTGGACTCTCATCGATGCCAGCAATCCTCTGGGTGCTCATACCTTATGCCAACACCTGGACTCTCATCGATGCCAGCAATCCTCAGGGTGCTCATACCTTATGCCAACACCTGGACTCTCATCGATGCCAGCAATCCTCTGGGTGCTCATACCTTATGCCAACACCTGGACTCTCATCGATGCCAGCAATCCTCAGGGTGCTCATACCTTATGCCAACACCTGGACTCTCATCGATGCCAGCAATCCTCTGGGTGCTCATACCTTATGCCAACACCTGGACTCTCATCGATGCCAGCAATCCTCAGGGTGCTCATACCTTATGCCAACACCTGGACTCTCATCGATGCCAGCAATCCTCTGGGTGCTCATACCTTATGCCAACACCTGGACTCTCATCGACACCAGCAATCCTCAGGGTGCTCATACCTTATGCCAACACCTGGACTCTCATCGATGCCAGCAATCCTCTGGGTGCTCATACCTTATGCCAACCCCTGGACTCTCGTCGATGACAGCAATCCCCTGCTGGTCGGCCTGATCCATGATCTCCTCGGCGTAGGGGTAGTGGGAGGTACGGAAACAGTTGGCCCCCAGCCACTTCAGCATGTTGAAGTCCCGGGCGATCAGTGCGTAATCCAGTCCTTTCCCTCGGATCTGTGTCCAAAGTAAAAAGACATGTTCTTTCAGCTTGTCTGTCCCGAGAACTGGTTCTGTTGATTTCAGGACAAAAAAAATGGGCTCAAGTGTCTCTAAGAGATGCGAAGAAAAGGTGGGCTCTCAGTCCTAATGATGTCCACGTCAAGCACAAGTACACAAAAAACCATTTAAATAAAAAACCACCTTGTTTGCAAATATTACCCTCCTTCCAGTCCTCTCAGAGAAAAAGTTGTGAATCGAAACAAACCTTTTTTCTGAACAGTTAAGCAGTGGAGGAAAAACAAGTGCAGGCTAACAATTCTACAATTCTTCCGTCATTATAGTAATGACTTGGTAATGATTAGAACCTTAACTCTCAACAGTTTTTGAAATTTTTGCATTTTGCATGAATTTTTTTAATTTTTCGTAACGTTCTGCGCCTTATTTCTAAAATGATAATATTTTTGTGATGAATGTGTCTATTTCGTTTTTTTTAGGCGATACATTTCTTCAGATAACAAAAACGTTATTTTAAATACCATAATTCCGGGAAGAAAACCGTTGATCACCTGTGATCGAAATTGAAGGGAAAGAACTGAAGAGAGTTAAAAGAAAGAAAAAATGGGTTGAAGATGAAGAAAATGGCGACATAATATTAAGAAAATATATCATAAATATGAAAACCCTTCACTAGCTGCATGAGGGAACCATCATAATCCCTCTAGAAGGCAGATCTATTTATTGTGCCTGCTCCTAGGTCCGCTGGATCGGACTCATCAGGGAGACATGGCTGACTGGGTCTGTGCTCTTGGCGTAAAATAGAGACACACCACAGTCCATAATTCTGCGGTGTTCTCACAAATCTTGTTTCTGGCTATCACTGGGAAAACGTGTTTGTTCTTGTTGCAGTGTCATCGTCTGTGGCACTTCAGTGGCGCAGCACTCATGTTGCTCATCCTGACACCTAGTCCACAGCCACAGCCTGAGGGTCCTGCCACAGCCCTGGCACCGGCCATCCACAGGCAACAGTCAGTGTCAAGTCATCATCAGGCAACCCACCAGAGGAGACACTGCACTGCTGCCGAGTCACTTCAGTGGTAGTCAGTGGTGTCTGTTCCGATCCAGTTCAGACAGGACATCAACTACTTTGCCCTCTACTGCCCACAATATTGCTTAGTCACACAGTGAGTGAGCTCTCCTTCCGGAGAGAGCCATCACATCTGTCCAACATCAGTCCCTATGAATCTGCAGATGCTGATGACCCCAACAGAACCAAGCCAAGTGCATAGATGTGGAGAAGTAATGTGAACTGAGGTCACCATGAGAGCAGGGCATGAAAAGCCACACGATTGGAGACTTTCTTTTTGTGCTGATCAGTGAGGATGACAATGATTGACATGATGCCATGGATTTCCATTTAGGTTTGAGACTGCAGGACAGGGCTGTACTCTATGCTTACTTTCATATTGTATCCTGCGACAACCAGGCATGAGAGATGCAGACATCTGCAGTTTAGGTGAGGAAATTTGAGCCTGAACACTATTAGAGACGCATCCATTAAATGGATGAAACTCGACTGTGTGGTCCTAGTCTTCCAAACTGAGTCTATTGCAAACTCAGCTCTGGTTGGGAGCCGGTCAGGGGTGAAAACTCCTATAAATAAATGGCTCTGCTGGGAATCGAACTCATGACCCTCCCAGCCGGGAGTCTGCGACACTAAACATTTGCCACAGCGGTTAGTATTTATTTTGTTAAGTTGTGTGGTTGTCCTTCTCCCATCTTACTGCTATGTATGATGACTATTCGACTGAAAACTCATAAAACAGTTGCTGACCTCTTTGTTTCATAGCCAAGGTCATGTTGTGGGCCCTGGAGCCTGAAAACTCTCTGGATAATTCTCAATCTTCACTGTGACTGTCTAAGGCCAAGTATCCCCAGTGACACTGTCCTTGCTTCATCTTCCACTTTCTCCATCATCATTTATCAGTCTCTTGCTCATTTTCATTTCTATCTGGCCCCCCCTCTTCCTTTCTGTGTGAACAGAAGTTTGAAATTAAGCAGAAACTGTTCTTTTTTTTTCTTGGAGAACTGGCACATTTTTCTTTCTGTTCCTGTTTCCAACACTTAACAATTAAAATTTTTTTTTATTGATTTCTCTATTATCATTTCCTTCAAATCTCCCTTAAGGAAGACTGGAAGTACATAGTCAAGTGTCACCACTTTTTGAACTTATCGATAAGATGTCACTCAAATTTTCTGAACAACACAGCAAGTGTCTGTATCTCTCAGGCCTGGTTGATTCCCGCACAAATCATGAAAGCAAGTGTAGAATACCGCCCTATCTTATTGTCTGTGACCAAAATGGAAATCCAAAGCATCATCTTCATCGTCCTCACCCTCCACAATCAGCATTAAAAAAAAAAAAGTATCAAATTCTGTGGCGCTTCATGCCCTGTTCTCTTGGCCAGTTTTTATTTTATCTCTCCATGATGCTGCTGCTCCCTTGGTGAGCTCCTGTCAAAGCTCTTGGCATCAGCAAGTTCACTGGGGCTCAATGAACAGATGTGGTGTTGGCCTCCAAAGGAAGACACCCACCTACTCCCTCTGGTTCTATCACTAGCCAACGATCACTGCCATTATTCTGCGACATCCTGTATATGTTGGATCAGAAGAGGCATCACTGACCACCACCAAAATGACTCAAAAGCGGTGTGGTATCTCCGTTGGTGGGTAGCCTCCGGAGGACTCCATACTGACTGGCTCCTGCGGACTGCTGGTGCTGTGGCCGTGACAAGACGAACCAGAGTGCAGCAGGGTCAGGGAAATCCAAACAAGCAGCACAGGAGTAATGTGTTGACGGGGTGGCACAAGAGATAAGATTTACAGAAAAAAACAACAAGAAAGGGGAAAGCTCCATGACTTACATCAGCATCTTCATGCTTGGCGACTCCGTGGCAGTAGAATGGACGACCGTTGATGAGGAACTGGCTGTCGGTCACGTTCACTGTGCGGATTCCAAACGGCTGGCGGTAAATGTCCCCGGACAGGTTCACCTGTATGCATCACCACCTCACTTAATAAACATGGAATCAAGGTGACTGACCTTCACCTGGGCATCCCGCTGCACAGCCTTTGTGCGGGGACACTTTCTTGATTATTTTTCCGTTAAAATTGTCATGTTGCAATTAAACCTGAATATATGAGATAACAAAATTCACACATTCCTCTAGCGTTTCTTGTGTTGATTCTTACCAGCTATCAACTCCATGAAAGGATTATGGGGTGGGAGTGATGAAAGTGGGGGATGTGGAGGGTACTGGACCATCACACCACCCCACTCCTCATCCTCCCCAATTCATGCCTAGAACTGATACCTGGTAACAACAACTAAGGTACTTTCAGATTTCCTATTTTTCAGAATGCATCTGGAGGATGGCTGTGTTCCAGACATAAATCAAATGCCTCCCCCTCCCCCCCAATCCCTTGCTTCTCCCCCCACCCCCGTAAGACATTTGAAAGGATCTTAACCACTGCATTAAAAACAACAACAACAAACATTCTATTCACCAACTGTAAGGAATACAAATTAGACAGTGTGAAGCTTATCCAGTCCCCATCCCTTCTACAACTTTGTAACGAGTCTTCAACAATGAGAAATCCCCACTGTCCCACCCTCTCAACAACTTTTAGACCAGCCTTCAGCAATGAGAAATCCCTACTGTCCCGCCCTCTCAACAACTTTTTAACCAGTCTTCAGCAATGAGAAATGCCCACTGTCCCGCCCTCTCAACAACTTTTAGACCAGCCTTCAGCAATGAGAAATCCCTACTGTCCCGCCCTCTCAACAACTTTTAGACCAGTCTTCAGCAATGAGAAATCCCCACTGTCCCGCCCTTTCAACAACTTTTAGACCAGGGTACTTCATTCTCTAAATGAGAATAAATTCTTGCGCAGCCTGCTTTTTTCTTGTTTCACCAAGAAGAGTCCAACACCAATCTTCCCGTCCTGATCACTGTTTGTGTCTTTCGGAAAGAAATCCACCATGGGTCTTTAGTTCTTTTCTTTGCTTTTTTTTTTGTTTCCGGCAGAGTATCTCCTTCCCATTTTCAAAAGTTAAGGCTGCCACCACAGCTCCTAATGGTAGAATGACTAAACTGGATAAACATGAACTATGTTCAGTGAACAGCTGCTAACCTTTGAGAGAAGTTTGGGGCTGGAGGGGAAGTGACCGAGATGATCAGCAAATACCATGATCCTCTTTCATTTTGGGAATGATCTTAGGACGCTCACTTTGGCCGACTTCTTCTGTTTTTCCTTTTCTCTTCCAGAGATCCCTGATTGGGAGCAGTTATGGGCCTTTGCTATGATGAGATCTGCCTCTTAAGTCTGACACTGACAAAGAGCCCGAGATTTCACTACATCACCTAACACATCAGAACGAATTCATTTGCTTTGGCCTGCTTCCTCTTTTATGTTTCCCAGCACTGCCCTCACTCTTTCTAGAGGTTTGTCTGTATTTTTAAAAACTAATTTCACTGCATCAAATAACACATGAACGCATGACTTGCGGAGGCTGGCCCACTCACAGTTTCATACATCCATACATGTATACACACAATCCTGAACGTTTCTCTTCCAGTGAAAGAAATGTGAGAAACACAGCTTCAGGATCAGTCCACACACTACAGGACAGTCTTACTCACCTTCAGGGTGCACATGTACCCGGGGTCAGTCCACACACTACAGGACAGTCTTACCTTCAGGGTGCACATGTACCCAGGATCAGTCCACACACCACAGGACAGTCTTACTCACCTTCAGGGTGCACATGTACCCAGGGTCAGTCCACACACCACAGGACAGTCTTACTCACCTTCAGGGTGCACATGTACCCGGGGTCAGTCCACACACCACAGGACAGTCTTACTCACCTTCAGGGTGCACATGTACCCGGGGTCAGTCCACACACCACAGGACAGTCTTACTCACCTTCAGGGTGCACATGTACCCGGGGTCAGTCCACACACCACAGGACAGTCTTACTCACCTTCAGGGTGCACATGTTCCCGGAGTCATCTCAGGATCAGTCCACACACCACACGACAGTCTTACTCACCTTCAGGGTGTACATGTACCCAGGGTCATCTGGGTTCATGGTCCAGGGCCACCACAGCCGGGCGCTGTGGATGACGATGGTGTCCTGCAGACGATGGCTGGGCTGGGCTGTAACCTCCTTGCCGTCCTTGTCTTCGATGGTCACCTCCACATCGGTGGACTGCTCCAGAGTGACTCCCCCTGCTGTGATGTTGTAGGTCACCACACCTGCCACAGCCAATGCCCGTTCGGCTGACGTATTCGCACCCAGCATCCATTTTAAAACATGCATAACAAAAAGACAGTTTTTTTTCCTGTGTCTCAAGTCCACACAAGTGAACAGTATCTTTGAAGTTTGTTTTATTTCTTGTTTCCATGAAGAAAGTTCTGATTTTCCCTTAGAAAACAGAAATGTTAACATGACAGATGAAAAAGAATATGTCCTTGAGATTATATGAAAAAGAATATGCCCTTGGAATTACTTAGTTTCTTCCTACAACCTCAAAAAAAAAAAAAAAAAAATCGACTTGAAGATAAAATTTCAGTCATTAATAAATGTTGCAGCCAATGTCCACAAGTCGATCATCATCATTATGTGTGTGGGTGAGCATAACACAGTGGGTGTGAGTTGTGGGTAGAGCATGCATGTTGGTATATTGCTGTGTGTGGGAAGAGGTAGGGGGGATTTCTGGGGTGGGGGGTGGGGGGGTGGGGGTGGACAAGGTGGACAGGGGTATCAGAGGAAGGGCAGTAAAAATAGAAAGGTGGGGAAAGAGAAAGTTTAGAGAAAATTATCATGAGTAATTAATAATCAATATAATGATAACCATAAAACCAACGATCACCTACATTGTCAACAACATCAACTTCACCTCCATCCCCATCACCTTACCGTTCTGGTCCTGCACCGTGGTGAGGATGGTGATGTCATCAACGTACACCAATGGTGTGGTGTACAAGTGGACGTGGCGGTGGATGCCGGCATAGTTGAAGAAATCCATCTGCAGGTTTTGCACAAAGTACCCTGGGGGGTACCTGCAGTAACACACCCGAAACACTTTGTCACATAATTGCCAGCCTTTGAGAGCCAGGGGCTGAAGGTGGAGTTTGTGGTTATGAACTGAAAGCATTGGACAATCAGACAGCCTTATGGCTTCAAACATAAAGAAACAGACAGACAAACAAAAAACACACACTTAAAACATGTATCTTCCATACTTGTTGCCAAGGCTCACAGAACATCAGTTTGGCTTTATTGTGCAATACTTTAGCAGTCCTTTTTCCAAAAACTGACCCCAGACTTCATTTTTTTGTTTCTCCAAAATCTGAAATTCTGGATGCTTGTTTACACACACACACACACACACACACAAACACACACACACACAGAGACGAACACACAAGAGCATACACACACACACACACACACACAAACTGTCACTGTAGCCATCACATCCACCAACACTGTAATCATGATACTTGCAATTAACCCTGTAATTCCTGTTTTTTTTTAAAAATTCCATCCACTCACTTTTTGGTGTCTGTTTTGAACTCCAGTGTTCCCGGGGGAAGCGTGGTTGGCAGCAATGTGTTGTTGACGGCCACAGTGAGGCGATTGCTTCCCTTGGCCTTCACAACCCCGTCGATCTGACATTGAAATGGCAGGTGGCCTCCGTCATGGGTCATCACTTCCTGTCCGTTCACCCACTGGTAACGAGGGAGAGAAAGACATAACTGATAGAGGATGGCGAGAATACAGTGGAAAGGTATGGTATGGTCCTTTGAATCAGAATGAGAGAGAGACAGATGACATAGAAAGACAAAATAAGAAAAAATGTACGCGCTTGCAAATGTGCATGTGTGTGTGTGTGTGTGTGTGTGTGTGTGTGTGTGAGTGTGTGTGTGTGTGAGTGTGTGTGTGTGTGTGTGTGTGTGTGTGCGCGCACGCGCGTGTGAGCGTGCGTGTGTGCATGCCTGCATGTGTGCGCGCATGCATGCGTGTGTGTGTGTGCATGTGTGTGTGTGTGAAAGCATGTGTGTGTGTGAAAGCATGTCATGTGTGTGTGTGCGAATGTGGGCATGTGTGTGTGTGTGTGTGTGTGTGTGTGTGTGTGTGTGTGTGTGTGTGTGTGTGCATGTGTGCCTGCATGCATGCATGCGTGCGTGTGCCCCTGTGTGTGTGTGTGTGTGTGTGTGTGTGTGTGTGTGTGTGTGTGTGTGTGTGTGTGTGTGCGTGCGTGCATGCGTGTGTGTGTGTGTATGTGTGTGTGTGTGTGTGTGTGTGTGTGTGTGTGTGCGTGTGCGTGTGTGTCTGTGTGTGTCAAAAAGTGTGTGAAAGTGTGTACCACATTGTAAGTTAATGTTTTCTGTGTATTCAACAGTTATTAATCCCATAAGTAATGTAGCCACATTCCATCTCCCAGCACGATGTCTAAACAAAACATCAGAGTGCACGATTTTATTTTCTGGACATCCGTCCCACCAGCACAAAATGGCCTACACTTCCACTACTGAAGGTGGACTGGGATTTAACGCGCATGCAATATTTTCTTCTGCATTCATTCCTGCTGGGACCTTGGTTTTAAATCTCATCCAGAAAACTAGAACGAGACTGAATTCTGTATAGATATTCACTCCGAAGAGAATCTAATCTGGCTGCTTTGAGTGGGAACTGAACCTTGGACCTTAAGACAAGAGTCTGATGCCTTATCCATGAGGCCAGTCGGGCCCCGTAACAGCATCCTCATGTTCAAACAAGCAACATGTGTAGGTCACTGCACACTGTCAACACTTCACATCCAACACACTAAAGGTACAGCACTCTGTCCACATGTCACATCCAACACACTAAAGGTACAGCACTCTGTCCACATGTCACATCCAACACACTAAAGGGACAGCACTCTGTCCACATGTCACATCCAACCCACTAAAGGCACATCACTCTGTCAACATCAAACACACTAAAGGTACAGCACTCTGTCCACATGTCCCATCCAACACACTAAAGGTACAGTACTCTGTCCACATGTCACATCCAACACACTAAAGGGACAGCACTCTATCCACATGTCACATCCAACACACTAAAGGCACATCACTCTGTCAACATCCAACACACTAAAGGGACAGCACTCTGTCCACATGTCACAACCAACACACTAAAGGTACAGCACTCTGTCCACATGTCACATCCAACACACTAAAGGTACAGCACTCTGTCCACATGTCACATCCAACACACTAAAGGTACAGCACTCTGTCCACATCTCACATCCAACACACTAAAGGTACAGCACTCTGTCCACATGTCACAACCAACACACTAAAGGTACAGCACTCTGTCCACATGTCACATCCAACACACTAAAGGTACAACACTGTCCACATCTCACATCCAACACACTAAAGGTACAGCACTCTGTCCACATGTCACATCCAACACACTAAAGGTACAGCACTCTGTCCACATGTCACATCCAACACACTAAAGGTACAGCACTCTGTCCACACATCACATCCAACACACTAAAGGTACAGCACTCTGTCCACATGTCACATCCAACACACTATAGGCACAGCACACTGTCCACATGTCACATCCAACACACTAAAGGTACAGCACTCTGTACACTAAAGGTACAGCACTCTGTCCACATGTCACATCCAACACACTAAAGGTACAACACTCTGTCCACGTCACATCCAACACACTACAGGTACAACACTCTGTCCACATGTCACATCCAACACACTACAGGTACAGCACTCTGTCCACATGTCACATCCAACACACTAAAGGTACAGCACTCTGTCCACATGTCACATCCAACACACTAAAGGTACAGACAATTGCAGCATGACAGCTTTGAAACTGACAGCACCAAATAAAAAGCAAACGAACAAATAAAGAAAGAGACATTTGTTGGCACTTTAATTATGAATAAAGGGAGGTAATCAAGCAGTTCATAGCCTGACTATGAAGGAGCTGAGTAACATACATGTACAAAATTTGGTTCATGTTATACCATTTGGTTGATGACATCAACTTTTTAGAGACTGCTGTCATCATATCTATATCGCAAACAATGTGATCATACCTACCACATTTTCACAAAACAGAGAAACTTCAGAAACGCCTTGTTTCAAAGTGATGTGACTGCAGCAGAAACTAAATCAAAATCAAAAGAAAAATGACAAATCCTCCACATGAAAGAGGCAAACAAATAACAAGACAAAACACGACACGTTTTGACTTCATTGGTCTTCTTCAGGCAAGACAGACAACATTCTAGACAATGAAAACGACGAATGAACGGTGACTTCTCTCCTCAAACTTGGGGCAAAATGGATGTGGAATGCATTTTTCGACCAGTCTGAGGAGATCAGTCACCGTTCATTCTTCGCTTTCATTGTCTTGAATGTTGTTTGTCTTGCGTGAAGAAGGCCAAAGAGGTTGAAACGCATAGTGTTTTGTCTTGGAATTTGTTTGTCTTTTTCGTTTGGCGGAATTGCAATTTTTCTTTCTGAAGTGCTGTTATCATCTTCTTCTAGATATATCTTATTTTAATTGAACACTATGGAGACTTCGTGAACACTCATGGTGAGCCCGGTCCTGCATATTCCACTGTTAATTAGGAAGCAATCAGTTGGGGTTCCACAGGGCAGAATGAGCTTTGAAGATGACCATCACTGCCAATGGCCAAAGACTATAACTGCCAAACAAACAACTGTCATGGTTCTGGACATTGTCATCGCAGACAGGAAAGTCAATGTATCTCCAGACCTATTTGTTCTAAAACTGCAACTGGAGTACACTTTAACAAAAATGAGTGTATTTTCTACAAAGCATGTGTACACAATTCCAGATTTTGGAAAAAGCAGGATGGGGTAGGGGTAGTGAGTGTGGGGGAAGATATTCATTTCATTTTCACCTGCCATCACAAGCATGTGTACACAATTCCAGATTTTGGTAGAAGCGGGATGGGGTGGGGTGAGGAGTGTGGGTAAAGGCATTTGTTTCGTTTTCACCTGCACAGAGTTCTTCTGGTTTGTTATCACCTGATCTTAATTGCATTACTATGATAAAAAAAATAGGTTCTTTCTAACATAAACTTCTTTCAAGCCTCTCTTGCCACTTTTTTTTTTCCATGTTTCATGGCATCTTGTTGAAAAAGCAGACACAACCTGATGTGATTTCATGAGTGGAAGTTAGCAAGAGTTGTCACTCTTTGGTCAAAGACCCACAGCTTCTCTGCCATGCTTACTTCCGTAAGTGCAATTGCCGCTCAAGACTTTGTCTCCATATTCAAAATAATTTTTTTTTTTTTTGTAGTTTATTGTATTCGTTGTATTTTCGCCAGACATGTACAAAATATGGTCAAATAGTATGGGTAAACAGATCTGTATATTCTGTCAGCAGTCAGCAGTTCAGGCATCTTTTCTGGAGGTTTTCAGATCATTCTGATGAATGCTCCTGAAACGAGAAAAAAAACTTCTGTGAGGTGGGCGCCAAAACGTTTTTGACCAAGACACACACTGACAGAAACACACTGAACTGAAACTGCCCCAAACCAATTCACATCAGTCTGAAACAGATCCAGCTGACTTACTAGGTCCTTGTGATACTGTTGATGAGAAGCATCATTCTGCACCAGAAATGCAGCAGCGACCAAAGACACACAAGCGTTCTGATTCACCACTCCCAAAGAAAGCAAGGGTGAACCACTCTGTGGGTAAAGTGATGGCTACAGTATTTTCAGGATGCAAATGATACCCTGCTTGTAGATTTTCTGGAGAAGGGCCAAACAGTGACTGGGAAACACTGTGCAAACCTGCTGCACCACATACGGGACAATGCCATTTCCAAGCATCAGGGAAAGCTCGCTAGAGGCATGTTGCTCCACCAGGACAATGCTCTTGCACGCAAGTCTACTGTTGTCATGGCTGCAGTTCACTTCTCTGGCTTTGAAATCATTGATGATCCACCCAGTCCTTCAGATTTCGCCCTTCATACATATATTCCTTTATCCCAAGGCACATTTGTCTGGGCAACGTTTTATGGCTGACAATGATGTCACAGGATGCTGTGGAGAGCTCTCTTAATGAGCATACAAAGGCATTCTACTGAACTGGGGTCCAAGCACTGATGGCCTGCTGAATTAACTATGTGATGTCAAGGGGAGACTACACTGGAAAAACAACCCAACCAACAACTAAAACCTTCATGGTAGGGTAACAATCTTTCTGATCAGCCCTTGTATACTACACATATTTATAACCCAGGTGCATTTTTGGATAATGCGGTGTTTTAAGTATATTTTATATTGAATAGCATACAAAACTCTGATGGGTCAATGGTCCAATGGGTGGAGCATTAGCCTGCAGAGCTGCCATTTCTGACTTTTAACCACTTGTAAAGATGGAATTTTTTTTTTCAAGCTTGCAAAACCCTCTCTGTCCATCCAGAAATAACTGGGCACCTGACTCAGTTCTGGGAAGGTTAGAGACAGCTGAAGGTGAGGAATGGGCTCTGCCTCCACCATGCCCTGCCCCACACACAGTGAACCGCTGACAATTATGATGCCAAGGCGGCCACCATCAGGCCATGGGACTTGAACCTTTGAATCTTGAACATACTTCACCAAAACTGTGGGGGTGCTCAGGTCTACACAATGGGCTTTTGAGAAAGCACTGACAGCAAGCAGTGCCTGCTCTTGCCTTACAAGTTTGCAGTTTATGTTAAGCCAAAGAATATACCTCTGACAGTTTCACTGAGTTTGCCTTGTTCCTCTCTAACATTTTCATTACACCGGTCAACCTCCTCTGATGGTTCATTGCCTCTTTTTTTCTTAGAAATGATTTCACAGCAAGGAGGGTGCTGATTCCCAAGCCCCCCCCCCCCCCTCCCTCCTTTTTTTCTTTAACTATAGGACACTTACCACCTTCGTGTAGTAGTGTGCGCTGCCGAATCTCATGAAGATACGATGATTCTGACAAGCTTGGGGGACGTAAAATTCCATGTCATACCACACCCACCCCACAAAATCACGTAGAGTTTTGTTGTTGGTGATGTCATTGTAGCTGGAGGGTACTGGCATGGGGATTACCTCCCCTGTCTGGAAAAGAAGACACAAATTCTATTAAAAAAAAATGTGCATCATCTTGGGAGAGATGTGGGGTAGCGGTTCGAAAGGAGAGGAAGTGAAGGGGATCATGGTTAAAGGAAGGGGGTGGGTATGGAGCTGGGGGGTTGAGAAATGAAAAGAGAAGAGAGCAAGGCAAATGGAGGAGGGGACTCATCAACTGAATAATCAATTTCTCTTATCTCCCTTTGCACAGTTGTTAAGTGCTGTTTTGTTTAGCTGCCATACCAGCTTTTCATTCAAAAAATTTCTTACAAAGTTTACACACATTTTGTTTCCAGGTATATTTTGTAACTCTGTTTCCACAAGCATCAGTCTATTTCTCCTGAATTCATGACAAGAACAGAAATTACAGCTTCGTGGAACCATGATGGCTGAGGAAGACTTCTACCCCTGACCCATCTCAAGGCACTCAGAAGTGGGAAAACATAAACTCAAACTATTCAAAACATTGGGTTTTCTGTTTTTCTGTTGTTTTTTTTTCAATCAATAATACGTTAATCATATATCTGGTTCAATTGTCAGGTGGTATGAATATGGGCTCTAAATATCATTCTGAAGGACACAAGTTGAAGCTTTTCCTGGAATTTTCCAGTATTACTCCACATAACTAGGACTGCGCACAGGATATGAGACCCTGACCACCCATCTCCCTGTATTACTGAAAGTATTTTTCGGGCTAATTTTAATGGTGAAACCTACTCCACAAATCGATGTTCGCTTTGTTGACATATGGGTTGTGTAAGGTGGTAACCTTCTGACATGTGGTTTTGAGAAAAAAGACAAAAACTGACTCACAAATTCAACTGTACATTTTCTTTATCAACCAATGTCCAGTTTTTGTAAAAGTCACTCATTCAGTCAATCATACATTCTTTCTTTTCTTTCTTTCTTTCTCTCTAGTTTATATTTTGTGAAAATGCCTTCTTTCACATAATAGATAGACAGATAGTATCTATCTTTCTATTTCAATAAAGACTTAATCTGTGACATTTTGTCATCCAACCAACACTGTAATGAAGAATTGACAACATTAAGAATTTAACATGCAAAGGAAGAACTATAGTACCTGTTTTAACTGTTGGTGTCAAATGTAATAACTTAACCGCATTTTTGCATGAATATAACATACATGGAGAGTGTTTTGAAGCTACATCCATCTTGCAGTGTGTGCTGCTTTGTGTAAGTGCATTTCAAATGATTTAAAGTTTTTTGTTCTTTTTTCGTCAGTTTTTCTTCTCATACCATGAACCAGTGAAGAAGTTTTTAATAAAATCAGTCATTGATGATCTTAGAACACAGCTCTAAACATATGGATACAAAGATCACGCAAATCCATATAGTTGCAGAAAATACATTTGAGTATGACAGTCAAATTTCATTGAGATTTTATCACAAATGTAATGATAAAACTTTCAGAATGAGAAACTTGGTAATGCAGGACCTGTTCTGTGGATATGTGCATTGCAGAATTTTAAAAAGGTCAGTTCAAGTGACTGTTGATTTTATTTCATTTTATTTTTTTCAATTTTGAAGGTGTGAATGATGCCTAAATCCTATGGCTAAAAAATATTTTTATGCGTCATGGCATGCACAATGCACATCAATGGGGACCTGTGAATACTAAAGGAAAAAAAAAATCCAGCAACATTACTTTTCAGGTATAAGTTGTAGTACCTCCACCTCATCATAAACATTTTCATTTGTTGAACATTGCTCATTTACTGTTCCTGCAATTTGGTTTATGTATTGAAAATTCTCTGAAAAAGGCCATGTAACATTTCAGTAAGCTGACTTAACCCCTTCATGGCCACATCCTGGAATTTTCTGCGCTGAAACATGCAATCTGTATGCCTGAATATTTCTGGGGTGATGACATGATGTAAACAAGTCAGTTTGCCAGATTAAACCTGACAGAAAATAACTTCCCAAACTGGCAGGATCTACTCTCCCTTCCATACAGAATGCACTTTTCATCCAAGAAAATTTCTGGGCTATGGCAGTGAAAGGGTTAATACTTGATAGTAATAGGTAGTTTTGTCAGTTGTACCGAATGGCTAGGGTTGCAAAAATGGAAATGTTCCTGTGTTTCTACAAATTCATGGCAAGCTTAACTAACTGATTATCTATTTAATGAATTTTGAGCAGGATGTCATAAAAGGGAGGGTTTAACTTTTTAGTTTAAGGTGTGTGTGTGTGTGTGTGTGTGTGTGTGTGTGTGTGTGTGTGTGTGTGTGAGAGAGAGAGAGAGAGAGAGAGAGAGAGAGAGAGAGAGAGAGAGAGACTGTGAGTGTGTATAAATGTGCAAAGGGCCCTTTAACTCCTTTTCATCAATCTCTGACACACGGTCACCTATGATCAGCCATGCACAGATTCACAAAGGCAATAGATGACCAAACCCCTTCCAAGCAAACTGATTTAAACGTCAACGTAAATTCTGCACTCACAGCGGACAGTGGCTTCATCCACCACTGATCCACAAAACTTTGGTTCCTGGACGGCGACATGTCTGCCCTGAAATTCCACATCCCATCCAGAATCTTAACCACGCGACTCTCAGAATCTCGTGGATATAGAATTCCGGCTGACAGAACATGCTGAACCAGTGCCAAGAGGACTACACCTCGAAGTAACCGTAAACGCCCCACCCCCATCTTTACTTTCGTTTGTCATGTGACGCGTTTTGTTTCAGAAACGAGAGATGCGGCTGACTTCCCTTGGTTTTGAAAGGGACTTAACTAGTCTGTGGACGCGTGTTCCGAATGTCTTTTCCGGTCTTGAAAGTCAAATAGTGGTTTCACAGAAGAGAGAACACTATAAACACATCAAGTATGTTTTTGACGCGAGTGCTCCTGTTTTACAAAAAGCACAGAGGAACACCTGGTCTTCTGCGAGGCGGGTAAGCGAGTGAAAATTTATATTGTATAGAGAGAAAGAAAAATACGTTAAAAATAACTAGTTCTGCACCTGAGAGTGTCCCCAGCTGAGGCTACTGTTACAAGTATCTTTATGTAAAGACGTGCAACACACACACACACACACACACATACACACACACACACACACACACACACACACACACACTCTGTTTTGCATGTTGGCAAAACCAATCCAGAACATGAATACAACATGAACATGGATGGTGGAAATAGGCTGGTACAGAAATGTGAGGAAGAAAAGGATCTGGGTGTAATCTTTGATAAAGATTTACTTTTTGATACTCACATTCAAAAGTGTATAAATAAAGCAAACCAAATGATTGGATTAATAAAAAGAACTTTTATTTACCTAAATAAAGAAACGTTTTAAAAATTATATAAAGCTATGGTTAGACCGCATCTTGAATATGGCAATATAATCTGGTACCCACACTTGAAAAGACAAAATCTTGCAAGAATGTACAAACATGTCTTATACACATAGATTAAATTACTTAAATTTGCACTCTTTAAAAGGTAGACGTATTAGAGGGGATTTGATTGAAGTGTTCAAAATATTTCACCAGCAAACGGACATACAGTGGGACTATTTTTTTGAGGCTGCTAAAACAGATAGAACAAGAAATTCGGAAGGCAAGATATTTGTTAAGCAGTTTCATACTAATATGGGGAGATTCACGTTCAGTAACAGAGTTATTGCTAACTGGAACAATTTGCCAGCTGCACTTAAATTTGCTAATAATACTAATGTTTTTAAGAATTTTGCTGGACGAAGACTTGAAATTTAAAGTACAGTTTAGAAGCTTTAATGAATAAGTAGGAAAATTTATATTGCAATGCATGCATTTCAACCCTGTCATAAAAGTAAAATAACACGAGGGGACATTGAAAGGCTTAACGGCCTATGTATTAATTACATCCCTACACTACTACTACTACTACTACTACTACTGTTTTACACTAATATACTGGAAGTGAAAACCTGTGTGCATAGTTAGAAACATTGCTATGTTTGAAGCAGGAGGTTGATCACACCTGATAGGTGAAGACACAGAGGGTTTTGGACTTCACATCTTTTTAGTTTTGGCAGGTTATCCCATTCCCTTACAGTTCAGTTAAGAGAAGAAAGCATTTATTTTGGCGATATGATGCCATCAAAAAGTGAACTTCTGAATGTGTTCTCTGTGCAGTCATCAGGGTAGAGCACAAGATTGCTCTTGTTTCGGCTCACCATGTCATTAATAATCTAGTAAGACAGCATGGTGAGCCTAGATTGGGAGCAACCTTTCTTCTTTACTATAATGAGTCCTAATGAGGCCTGTTGAGCATGTCTGACACTTTCACACCCAAGATGTCATGTAGTAATGGCTTGAGACAAACCAAGCTGCTGTCTTCTGAACCGATCAGATAGTAGTATTTATTTATGAAATTTACTGAATAGAAAATATTCAGATAAAAAGATCTGCACTAGAGAGTTAAACATTACAAAAGGTTTCTCGAGCTATCAGCTTCTGTCCATCTTCATTCTTTGTCTTCATTCTTCTCATCTCATCAAGTTTGTATATGGAAAGTCAGTGTGACTCTAGGGAGAGCTTGACAGCAGGTCTGCAGAGAAGAAACCTCCTCAGTGTTTTAGCCCTGAACTCCTTACACAGTAAGGGAGCTGGGCTGCATCCAGGTCATGACTCCTAGTAGAAGCTGACTCCTAGTAGATGCCCTTGTACAGCCAGAATGTTTTTCTTAGCACTGCCAGGATTCAAACCAGCAACTTTTGGAGGGGTGGGCATCTCAAGAGGTTGCCTTTTAAGATGGATGTCTTAACCCACATTGCTATTAAACACATGTTGTAATAGTTGTAATATGGATGTTTGAGTCTTATGAAGTTCACTTTTGTTCCTCCTGGACCAGATCCAGCTGGAACTCATTTCAGCTGCCTCTGCCAGTGCCTTAAGGTTCTGTACCTCTTCTTACCAGAAATTCCCAGCTTTTCCTTGAGATCATAGGCTGATGAGCCAACAAATTGCCTTGCTCCAACTTCTGTTGGTAAAGATTTTGGCTTGTGTGTAGCCATCTATCTCATAACCCTTTTGAAAGGCAAACTTGTGGAGCATCAAACAATCTTTTCATCTGTTATGATTCTCTGGACATGATCAACTGAGAGCTGGTAAAGGACAGGCCAGTGTACACTCTGATGTTGTCCGCTCATCTCACTTTCATGGGAGGAGAGTCTACATGAGTTTCTGAAGAACATCTTCAGCCACCTCAGATAGTGATGATGGTGATAGTGATGTCTATGATGATGATGGTGATGATGGCCTAAGCTGTGTGTTTTATATGCATCATATTTATTCTTGAATTGTCATGACGATAACTTTCTTCTGAAAGCTGTAGAGGAATGACAGGAAAGATGATAGTCTTTACTCTTTTTTTTTTTTTTTTTTTTTTTAAAATAAATTTGATAACATATAACAGAAATATATGTCATTCTTAAGCAAACCTTTTAGAGTATTGTAGTTGTGAATTGCTTTTCATCAATTCATGTCTGTTGCAGGAAGCACCGAGCTTTGCCCTACATCAGTGTGTCCCTGAAGCGACAGGCCCTGAGATGGTTGATGCTGGAGCAGGAGAACCTGGAAGTGCTCTCCAAACCCTATCTTACCCCGGTATGAACTTTTACCATAATAATCTTGCTGTACAGTCCAACCTGATTCTGTCCATCCTGAAGGGAACTGACGAATCAGATCATATACTTGGTTTCATTGGCAATGAACAGAACATATGATACCTAGAAGCTTTGACCAGGACAGAACAATAATCATCTGTGTAAACTTTGAGACTGACCTTGACAGAAATAGTCACTCACAACAAACCTCTCCACATAGACCAACTCATTTTGCTCGGCGTTCTGGTTCTGTAGCTAGGTAGAGGGTTCTTCAAAGCATAGCAATCAAGGAAGGTCATAGAATTTTAAAAAAGGATTTTCGAGGACTGGAAAGTTATGATCTAAGTCATAGAAAAAAAAAAGATGATTGAAATTTGGCTGGCTACATCCACATTTACCCCAGTGAAAAAAAGATGATTTATTGATGGAAAGCAGCTTTCTGTGTTAGTGGTTGAACTTCTCTGCTTCAACAGGTTATCCAATCTTACTGGGGTAAATCTGGATATTGCCTAAACATTTTCAGGAAATACAACTTGGTGTAGGTGCGTGTATGTTACTGTGAAAAAATTAAATAAACATACCAGCCGCCGTGGCGAAGTGGTTAGCATCGCGGACTCCCAGCTGGGAGGACGTGGGTTCGAATCCCATCAGAGTCATGTGGGTATTTCTGCCCCGACCGGCTCCTACCCAGAGTTGAGTTTGCTGCGGACTCAGTTAGGAAGACTGGGACCACACAATCGAGTTTCATCCACTTAATGGATGCGTTTCTGAGAGTGTTGCTCAAATTTCCTGACCAACACTGCAGGTGCCTGTATCTCTTGGGCCTGGTTGACGCCGGGATATATTATGAAAGGACAGCCCTGTCATGTAGTCTCAGACCGAAATGGAAATCCGTAGCATCATGTTCATCATCCTCATTCTCATCGATCAGCATAAAAAAAAAAAGTCTCAAATTCTGTGGCCCTTCATGCCCTGCTCTCATGGTGAGCTCAATTTCGATGTCCTCTCTACGTCTGTGGCCTTGGTTTGGTTCCGTCGGGGTCACCGGTATCGGCGAGTCCATGGGGGCTGTCGTTGGATGGACGTGGTGGCGCCCTCCGGAGGGAGAGCTTACTCACGCCGGCTCCGCGACTAAGCAATTATTGTCGTCAGTAGGGGGCTTAGTAGGTGGTGTCCTGTGTATGTTAGATCAGAACAGGCGCCACTGAATACCCCGAAGTGACTTGGCAGCAGTGCAGTGTCTCCTCCGGTGGGCTGCCTCTTGACGACTTGACATTGACTGCTCCCTGTGGATTGCCGGTGCCGGGGCTGCGGCAGGGCCGACCGGGCTGTGCCTGTGGACGGGGTGTCGGAATGAGCGGCGTGGGTGCACTGCCTCTGAGGTGGCACAGAGGTTGGGACAGCAAAAAAAAAAAAAAAAAAAAAAAATTAAGTAAACATTTTTTTACAGGCTCACCATAATGCCATTTTATAACCGGAGTTAAAGCTTTTTGTGTGTGAAAATAACTAATTTGCATGCATGGAAATTTCTCAGAATGGCATGTAAAAGTCATGGAACTTTGAACTAGTCAACTTGTACATGTATGATTTTTACATGGGCTCAGCAAGAATATTTTTATAACTTCCAGATGACAAGATGCTTGGGAATGTTGGACACAACCCTCGCCTTTAACTTTTAAATGCCTATTATTTTGTTAACTGTCAAATGCCTATTATTTTGTCCTGATATGAGGCATGTCAGTGACTTTGAAATACATGGCCCATACATTTGATTGTGTATGAACCCAAGACTCCAGTCTAGCTCCACTAAAAAAGCAGTACCATACCTACTGCTTTAGAGGAAGGTTGGACTCAAGACAAGGGGGCCCCTTGGTCAGATCATTGGAGCGTTTACCAGCAGAGCTGGTGGTTGTGAGTTCAGATCACTCATGGGGTTGGGGGGTTTTTCAGCGTGAAACCTTCTCTGTGCACCCAGCAATAAAAAGGCACATGATTCAGTTCAGAGCAGGATAAAGGCGGCAGAAGGAGTGGAATGGACTCCGCCTTCCATCATGCCGTGCTCTAGACACAGTAAACCTCTGACAGCTCACTGCCCCTATACAACCCAAAAGCTTCAGGATCTTTCAACTTAAAATAACATCCCAGAGCAAACTGATATTTTTTTCCATTTCCAAACTTTTTTTTTTTTTTTTTTTTTTTTTGCGCTGTGACGATGATACTTTTATTTGATTTAAATTAGGCAGTGATGAACTAAGTAAAATATCCGGTGCCTTCAGCATGACCGAGTTTTTTTTTCCCGATGTAATAATGCTCACTTATATCCCTGAAGCTCGTGTGGTGGGCGTGGCCATAATGAAACTGAAAACTGTAGGTTGAAAGGAGTTCACATAGAGAAAGCAACAAAATGTAAATCTCAGTGAAATATGAAAGAGGAAATTGGCCAGTGCATTGAAATTGTCGTTGATCCATTTGAAATGTCTAGTGGAACCAAGGTGTAAAATATCAAGATTGGACTTGTACTTTTGTAAGGTAATAAGTGAATGAAGAATAGACAGTTTGCACACACATCACCACACACACACCAAAACACACACACCCACACACACACACACACACACACACACACACACACACACACACACACACACACACACACACACACACACACACACACACACACACAACACACACACAACACCAACACACACACACACACACACACACACACACACACACACTCTACACACACACACACACACACACACACACACACACACACACACACACACACACACACACACTCTAACACACACACACACACACACACACACTCTAACACACACACACACACACACACTCTAACACACACACACACACACACACACACACTCCTGTCACCTTCCACACATCTCCTCCCACTTGTCCCATCAACCTCCCTTTTTTTGGCTGGTGGTGTTGACATTGCATTTTTTTTTTTTTTTAATTACATTCTATATTTTTTCTTTTTTTTTCTTTCATTCATTTTGGACATACTCACATCTGCCAGCAAATATGTAAAAAAAAAAAAAAAAAAAAAAAAACAAGGAAGTTAAAAAAAACCCATTCTACCATTCTGCTGTATGTTTTGGACATTTTCTTTCCTCTCTCCATTCTTTTATTTTTATTTTCATTTATTTATTCACTCATGTATTTTCCAGGAAGAGGAGCATGGTTCAAGCAAGGCCAGACGGCAAGAGAACATCTTCATTGAGCAACGTCGTCAGGAGCGACAGGCCAGGATGCTGCCTCACAGAACCGCTGAAGACATCTTCACCAATCTCTATAAAAGCAGGCGATGGGAATGATGGTTCACCCGCTGCGGATCTTGAATAGTGTACATGTCTGTATGGAGTTGTGAAAGGAGTGGATGAGAGGAACGAGCGTTTCTTAGAGTACAGTTAGGGCTGGCTGGTGACTGTGTGAAGCGTATTCTCTGTTTTGTGACCATCGGCTGTGAAATTGTTAGAATGAAATCAGAAGTCAGGTTTGTATGTCTTGCTGAACTTAGAAATGCTGCTTTCTGAAGATTTGGAGATGCAAGCGCGGACACATCGTATGGCACACATGTTCGCACATACACATGTACACATACATTGACCTGAAGGTAAGATCCGTTCAAAAAGGTGAGAAAGGTGCAACATTCACAGATTCCGCTGTTCTCCCCCACCTTTCTCTCTCCTTTAAGCAAAACCTTCCGTTGTCAGATAATGGAGTGTTAGAGCATCTGAAGAAAGACCTTCACGCCATTTGAATGGGGTAACAGTTCGCATGTTGCTTTGTTTTGATTGTATCTGTCTTTGGGGACGTTGCGAACTTTGGAGCCAACATAAATGGGATTTCAATCCCTTTCTATGATTGGAAATGACTTGCCCCACCCACCAAGTGATCATGTGTGAATGTTGACATTAGATATACTCTGAGGTAGACAGTGTGTCACCTTTGAAGACATTGCATTTGACGGTACAGAAAGGACTGTGTGAATGGATTGACGTTATTGCATGTTGATGAAAGGCTACAGAGTTTTTGCCTCATGTGTGTCTTGGTGAGAATTATTGTTTGATATGATTGTTATTTAGAACTGCTATAAAGTGTTTTGATTGAACAAGTCGTCGTTTTTGGTGTGGATGATTTGGATGAAAGCATTTGCACTTGGTTACTTCACTTGTCATTGTGTCATCTTTTAACATATGTAAAGCGATACTTTTTATGATCACACACACACACACACACACACACACACACACACACACACACACACACACTCTCACTAGCATGTGTACACGAAAATGCACATGCACACTTGCATACATACACTCTCTCTCTCTCTCTCTCTCTCTCTCTCTGGCTCTCTCCCCTTACCCCTCTCTCACTGAAAACACCCATACCCCAATTCTCGCTCTGCCTTTATGAATCTGTGGGTGATTAAAACAGGAAAGTATTCCCAGGGGTTTTAGATTACATCCAACAGTTACAAAGTTCAAGTCATTTTTACAAATAAATGTTTCCTTGCCCCTTAATTCACATTGTGTTTTCTGTACATGACCCTTTCTGAAAAAAAAAAAAATTGCATTCCTTAATGTGTCCAAATTACAGCCATGGATCATTGACTGTTAGGACAATCTACTTACTTGTTGGAACCTCAATGTCAAGGACGTTTGCCAGGCTCCTGATCTGATCTAGAGCCACACTGTTCCAGAGCAAACCCTTCAGAAAAAGGAAAATGTCGTCTGTGAATCTGGCACTCTTGATATGATAATCCTTTAGAGTAAAGTGTTGAGAAGAACTGTCATCTGTGACTGGACTCTTGATACGATAATCCTCTAAAGTGTAGAGAACTTTCATCTGTGACTGGCACACTTGATATGATAATCCTTTAGAGTAAAGTGTTGAGAAGAACTTTCATCTGTGACTGGCACACTTGATATGATAATCCTTTAGAGTAAAGTGTTGAGAAGAACTTTCATCTGTGACTGGCACACTTGATATGATAATCCTTTAAAGTGTTGAGAAGAACTGTCATCTGTGACTGGCACTCTTGATACGATAATCCTCTAGAGTAAAGTGTTGAGAACTTTCATCTGTGACTGGCACACTTGATATGATAATCCTTTAGAGTAAAGTGTTGAGAAGAACTTTCATCTGTGACTGGCACACTTGATATGATAATCCTTTAGAGTAAAGTGTTGAGAAGAACTGTCATCTGTGACTGGCACTCTTGATACGATAATCCTCTAGAGTAAAGTGTTGAGAACTTTCATCTGTGACTGGCACACTTGATATGATAATCCTTTAGAGTAAAGTGATGAGAAGAACTTTCATCTGTGACTGGCACACTTGATATGATAATCCTTTAGAGTAAAGTGTTGAGAACTGTCATCTGTGTCTGGCACTCTTGATGATGATCCTTTAGAGTAAAGTGTTGAGAAGAACTGTCATCTGTGACCGGCACTCTTGATATGATAATCCTTTAGAATAAAGTGTTGAGAAGAACTTTCATCTGTGACTGGGTGAGAAGAACTGTCATCTGTCACTGGCACTCTTGATATGATAATCCTTTAGAGTAACGTGTTGAGAAGAACATTCTTCTTGTCCGTACCAACCTTTACTACAACTGATTCCTCTTAAGACGTTCCAAGATCTTCTACCTGACATATTTTTTTTTATTTTTAAAGGAAAATCATTACTTTTCATTTGGTATGACTTTTAACTTTCAACATGTGTAGCTTATAATTTTGCATGTCATATGTTTTGGTCTTCAAGGATTCATGCTTTTTTTTTTCTTGCTGTTCCATCTTCAGTGCCACCTCAGTGACACTGCACCTACTTTGCTCATTCCGAACATCCGTCCATAGCAACAGCCAGGCCCATCCCACCACAGCCCCAGCACTGGCAATCCACAGGGAGCGGTCAATGTCAAATTGTCAAGAGGTAACCTACCGGAGGAGACACTGTACTGCTGCTGAGTCACTTCGATGGTGTTCAATATTGCCTGTTCCAATCCAATATAAGCAGGATACCACACACTAATCCCCCTACTGACTACTATAATTGCTTAGTCGCAAAACAAGAGCCCCCATGAATTTGTGCTGATACCAGTGACCCCAACAGAATCAAACCAAGGCCACAGACGTGGAGAGGACATTGAAACTGAGGTCACCGTAAGAGCCAAGGCCACAGACATGGAGAGGACATCGAAACTGAGGTCACCGTAAGAGCCAAGGCCACAGACATGGAGAGGACATCGAAACTGAGGTCACCGTAAGAGCCAAGGCCACAGACATGGAGAGGACATCGAAACTGAGGTCACCGTAAGAGCCAAGGCCACAGACATGGAGAGGACATCGAAACTGAGGTCACCGTAAGAGCAGGGCATGAAGGGCCACAGAATTTGTGACTTTTAAAAAAAAATGCTGATTGATGAGGATGAGGATGATGAAGATGATGCTACGGATTTCCCATCCCATTCTGGGACTGCATGAAGGGGCTGTACACTACACTTCTTTTCGTAATATATCCTGGTGTCAAGTAGGTCGAAGAGATACAGACACCTGCTGTGTTGGTCAGGAAATCTGAGCAATACTCTGAGAGACGCAACCATTGCGTGGATGAAACTCGACTGTGTGGTCCCAGTCTTCCCAATTAAGCCTGTAGCAAACACAACTCAAGATAGGAACCAGTCGGGGCAGAATAATTGCTCAAGTAAATGGCGCTGGTGGGGAAACGAACCCATGGCTACCCAGC
>CM065736.1:58730256-58735256 GCA_033310375.1 Conus canariensis
GTGCTGCTGCCTCTCCAGACATCCGTCAGTCTGTTCCCTGACAAACGAGTTCTCGCCCTTACACAGACTGGAACCAACCTAGCGCTGCGGTGCTGAGATACATAAAACGCACAGAAACACCAGATGGCGCGGCTTTTATGTCGGAATAGCTGATAAACCTAGTAATTGACCTTCACCTTCAGTGCTCTGCCATTTTTTTTAATACCATCTGAGACGCCACACAGCGGCGCACGTGCATTACAACTCAACATTCGAATGGAACATAAAGATCTGTACGTCATGTTTTCGTCACTGTGGTTGTGATATCTTTAGCGTACACACGGCCTTAACTGCTAGAACGCGTTTTGAGAGGCATATAAAGAATGATTTGACGTCATGCTCAACTATAAAGGCAGCGCAGTAGATCTTCGCTTCACGACACGTTTAGGGTTGGCCACCACAATTTTCTTTCTTTCTTTCCGCATGCGCAGGCTGATACTCCTGCGGACACTGCCTGTATAGACAAGCAGTGGAGTTTTGTGTGTGTGACCGTTTTTTTATCCCGCCATTAAGGCAGCCATACTCCATCTTCTGGGAAGGTGCATGCTATGTGTCACGTGTCATCCATACCAACGGCCAAACTGGCCTTCTCTTCCGAAAGTTGGTGATGGGGTTTGACGTGTGTGCAACATGTTGTGCGTGCGTTCACACACGGAATCTCGGTTTATAGTCTCATTCGAAGGACTGTGTGGGAAATGGAGTCAGAACCAATGTTAACTCCGAGGGAAATATCCCCCTGTACCGAAATTCGAACCCGCAACCCCAGGATCACGAGTCCGGCGCTCTGCCAACTGAGCTATTCCGGCCCCCGGCCGCCACAACGAGACTGACAGGCATTTGAGCGAACCGATGTGAAAGTTTTTTTTTTTTAATTTATATCTTTAGCCCCTGTCAGTTTTGCTGGGGGGGGGGGGGGGGGGGGGTCTTTGAATACATTGACTATCCCGGCGCACTGACGCTGGCAGGAACGCTGGGGAGGGGGGGGGGTGAGGGAGGGAGGGAATGGGATGGGATGGAGAAAGAATATATAATGGTCAGTTCATATCAGGTCCGCTTGCATGGTATCACTTATAACGTTTTATTCTATTTGTATACATAGACTTCTCCGGACTGACGCGCGCGGGGGGGGGGGGGGGGGGGGGGGGGGGGAGGGACGCAGGAGTGAGTGAGGGATGGGATGAGGAGATTTTAGGTTATGGTTAGTTAATTACATTTCAGTCTGCGTGACATCGCTTATAAAGTTGTATACTATTTCTTTTGAAGATTGAAGTCCGGATGGGACATGGGTGGGGTGGGGTGGGGGTGGGGGTGGGGTGGGGGGTGGGGGGTATAGTGGGGAAGAAGTCGGAAGAAAGAACTGGTGCGGCGGTAGGGGGGGGGGGGGAGGGGTCGGAGGAGGGAGGGGCTTGGAGGGGGTGGGGGTGTAGTTAGAATAACACATGCTTAATAGGCGAAGGCTGTGTGAGTCCACCCACATTGACACCTTCCAGTTCGTTGACGTATATACACAAATACAGGTAGGAATAGAACATGAAGGTACACATGCACGCAAGAAAATGCCCGCTGGCATGCTGTGTGTGTGTGTGTGTGTGTGTGTGTGTGTGTGTGTGTGTGTGTGTGTGTGTGTGTGTGTGTGTGTGAGAGAGAGAGAGAGAGAGAGAGAGAGAGAGAGAGAGAGAGAGAGAGATTCATTGTGTTAAGCTTTCAAAGCTCATTCACGGCAGGGTGGGGATGGGGATGAGGGGGTGGGGTGGGGGGTGGAAGGGAGGGGGAGAATAGCGTGATCATCTGAAAAATGTAACGAAAGCGACACATACCAAAATACAGGAAAACATATCATGGCGAAAAGGAACCCTAATCGCGGAAATTGATGAACAGTATTGAATTACCCAAAGAAATAATAGTTAATGTCAATTAGCTCGGCACCATTTTTCATACAATAATTAATTTTATAATCATGATATGCTACCATGATTTTTGATCATCGAAAGCCTTTGTATGGCTCAAATTCATTTCATCATCCTCGTTGAGGATTACATGGAAATTGTCCATTTTCATCGCTAGTTTTATTTTTTTATTTTTATTTTTCTAGTCCTACCATATTGTCTCTCATGGAGATTTTCTGTTGCACTGCCTGGTGAACAGCTTGATTGACAAACATCACTTTCTTCACCTACGTCAAAGTTGTGGTGTGTTTTAAGGGCCGTTTCATGTTACATTGGAATCGGTAGGGTAGTTTCAAGGTCGCACACCATTTCATGCCGCATCTTCACTTTGGTAATCATGCACAGTGTCTGATTCCAGAACTTTCTGGCAGAATAATGTCACTGACTGCTGATCAGTGTCACTCTGGCTCATGTCGATCTGGTGGCCCCGTCACTATTGTGTGTGTTGTGTGTGTGTGTGTGTGTGTGTGTGTGTGTGTGTGTGTGTGTGTGTGTGTGCGCGTGTGTGTGTGTGTCGCGCTCACGTCTAAGAACAGGCGAGGGAGAGTGGTTTTCAGATTTAAGAATGTCACTGTTGTTATCGTTAACGCTGCCATCGCTGTAAAATAGACTGGCGGGTGTGTGTGTGTGTGTAGTGTGTGTGTGTGTGTGTGTGTGTGTGTGTGTGTGTGTGTGTGTGTGTGTGTGTGTTAAACACTAGCCGGATGGAGAAGATGAATGTTTCGCTTGCTTTTTTCTGCTGATTCCTTTGTCTATCTTGCCCTCTTTTGGTCTCTTGTCACCTGCGACGGGCAGCACCTGGGTTTGCAGCTTGCGTGGAAGGGGATCGACTGGTATAGTTGTTGTCAGCCTGAGAACAAGGCTCGTTTGGTTTCTTCTGCCTTCCACTGTGAACGACGACAGAGTCATTTTAGTTAAGCGCAGAATTCAGGAAACTTTCAAGAGTACGTGGCAGTCCATCAGCAGACATGATGACAGATTTTCTTCACGAAAAACGAACGAATGTTACCTGAGCTGTCGACAGTGTGTCTTGCTGGTAGGCAGACAAGGGAAGCTACCGAGCGACAGAGAGAGAGAGAGAGAGAGAGAGAGAGAGAGAGAGAGAGAGAGAGAGAGAGAGAGAGAGAGAGAGAGAGAGGTTTGTCCATCCACAGGAATCGCATTTGAATATGAATCTGAATGCACGTGTCTCAGACAGCTATTTCCTGTCCACATTCTGCCACAGGATCTAGAGTCTCCTCCCTTTAGGGTTTGCACATGATAATAATAGTCGTTTCTCACCCCTATCCGCTCAGTCATACGATCACGACCTCAACCCCCCCCCCCCCCTCCCCGCCATCTGTTCCCTGCCCCACACCTTCTCTCTTTGTCTGTCTGTTTCTCTCTGTGTCTCACTCTTTCACTCTCTCTCCGTCCCTCATAACTGTCTCTCTGTCTCCGTCTCTCTCTCTGTCTCTCTGTGTCTCTCTGTGTCTCTGTCTGTCTGTCTGTCTCTCTCCCTCTCTCTCTCTCTCTTTTCCCCTCCCCTCCCCGCGAATGCCCACGACTCCCCATGGCAACGGTTTTTTCCATCCCCCAAAGCATGCCTAAATCAAATAATGGTTGTCGCAGCACGTTCAGGAGTTCACAACGCATAATAAGAAGAGGATTGTCGTGTTCTGCTGTCAGCAGTTTTCTCCCTTGGGTACAAGATTGGGATGGCGACTATTGAAACAGGCAGAATTGAACTCGAGTCTTTTTTCCTCGTGTATACTCGATAGTCTGTCAATATGGCATCAGGCGTCAACGGTACCTTTCTGTGTTGTGGTGGTGGTTGCGGGTTTTCCACTCGAAATGATGCCAAGTGATGGGATGTGGCCTATGACGATTGAAAGCTTGGCTTTACTTGTGAATAAATGAGAGCGTGCAACTCTGAAGACCACTGCCAGCGTTTCCCTGTTCGTCTACGGGTATTGTTATTCTGTCCCCGTCAATGTACGAACTGGCATAACGTCTGACCTTAGACTGAGTTGGCTGGCCTCAGCTAGGCCTTCTGTCGGCTTGCTGTGGTTAAGGGTCAGTTCTGTATGTCACCGTGTCTGCGTGTGATTGAGTTGGTGTGTCAACGTGTCTCTGGGTATCACCGTTTCGATTCCCGGAGGGAACGCTGTGTTCATTTGGTCTGTCTGTCTGTCTGTCTGTCTGTGTCGCCATGTCTGTGTGTGAGAGTTAGGGTTAGGATTGAGTTAAGGTCAGGATTAGGATTTGGTTAGGGTCAGGATTAGGGTTTGGTTACGGCTAGTGTGAGGGATTGGTCAGAGTTAGGGTTTGGGGTTGGTTTGGGTTACGGTTGGGAGTTCGTTAGAGTTCGGTTTGGGGTGAGGGTTAAAAATATCGACACGGTGACATATAGACCCGGTGACATATAGACCCGGTGATATATAGACCCGGTGACATATAGACCCGGGTGACATTAGAACGGTGACATATAGACTGGTGACATAGACCGTGACATATCATACACAGTGACATATCACACGGTGACATATAACGGTGACATATATGAACAGCACAGTGACATATCAGCACAGTGACATATCAACACAGTGACATATCATGGAACACAGGTGACATATCAACACGGTGACATATCAACACGTGACATACGACACGGTGACTATCAACACGGTGACATATCAACACAGTGACATATCAACACGGTGACATATCAACACGGTGACATATCAACACGGTGACATATCAACACAGTGACATATCAACACGGTGACATATCACACGGTGACATATCAAACACTAGGTGACATATGGACACGGTGACATATCAACACGGTGACATATCAGCACGGTGACATATCAGCACGGTGACATATCAACACAGTGACATATGGACACGGTGACATATCAACACGGACTCGCGGTGACATATGGAACACGGTGACATATCAACACATGCATGGAAGTGACATATCAACAGGTGACATATCAACACGGTGACATATCAACACGTGACATATC
>CM065736.1:58755256-58757756 GCA_033310375.1 Conus canariensis
CAAAAGAATTAACTTATCTACAACTATAACACAAAAATAAAATACCCACTTAGTCAAAGATAAAAAACAAACAAACAAACAAACAAAAAGAAAAACCAAACGTATAACTCTTCTGTTCTGTCTCACCACTGACTGTTATCGATTATAAGTATTTGCCAATTGGACTTTTAGCTAAGTGCAAAAAGAACAGATATGTTTCACTTGCTAACAGGAAAACATTTTGAATAGGCTGTACAGACGTATTTGGAATGAATTTTTTCATTAAGTATGTGTGTGTGTGTGTGTGTGTGTATGTGTGTGTGTGTGTGTGTGTGTGTGTGTGTGTGTGTGTGTGTGTGTGTGTGTGTGTGTGAGAGAGAGAGAGAGAGAGAGAGAGAGAGAGAGAGAGAGAGAGAGAGCATGTATGTATGCTCTTGTGTGCCAGCGTGAGTGTGTCTATCTGTGTCCGTGTCCGTGCGTGTTCTGAAGAGAGAGAAGAGAGAGAGAGAGAGAGAGAGAGAGAGAGAGAGAGAGAGAGAGAGAGAGAGAGAGAGAGAGAGAGAGATAGGAGTGAACAAGAACACTTTAGACTATGACTAATCTTCACTGCCATCACACGGGGACCACGATAGCCTGTGTTGAAAATGAAATCATTTGTACGCCCCGCCCCGCCCAGAAGCCTTTCATCTGCTGATCATCAGTTGGACCCTGCGGATGGTTTCAGTTCTTCGTTGGTATCAAAAGGAGTGACATCACCGGTAATTCTGTGCTATTCTCACCACCAAGAGTTAAAAACAAACAAACAGAATCTAACGGCGCCCCAAAGTAGTTAGTGAAGGGTAGATAAGTGAAATGCAAGAAAGCAGTAGAGGGCAGTAACTGGAAGGATATCACGTAACTCAATACCGAAATTATGACATGAACAGTGATACATACAGGGGAAGATCTTGGAGCTATGTTTTAGGGTCCATTGTAGGACACAACGAAGGTCAAAAGGGGTCAAAAAGGGTTTTTGTGTGTGTGTGTGTGTGTGTGTGTTGTTTTGTCGCCTTTTTTTCGTGACTGGCATTCAGTGGCAGTACCTCAACTCATGCCCCTCAATTCAGCTTCTCTACGTGTCCAAACACACCCAGATCGTCCTGTCGGGGCTCTGCTAAGTCCACACGAAGCATCTTCTTGTCTCTGTTCGTTTGAGGCAACCCACCAGAGGACACACTGCATCGCCGCTGAGTCACTGCGCGGTGTTCTAAAAATAGTGCTATAGCAAAGGTCATCAAGGTCAACAATGGCTGGATGCAATTTCTCTTTGCAGCTGGCAGCCTGAGTTAGCCAGCCTAAACCCCCCGCCACCTCCTTTTCCCCGCCCCCCCCCTCCCCCCCCCCCCTTCTGCCGCCCAGGTCCCGAGGCAAAATGGCCATTCCTTGAGTTCAAACACCACACATAGAACCCTGGTGATGGACCGGAAATGAACCAGAACACTTCCAGAGTTGTTTCCCTTCTGTTTCACCGCATTTCCCTTTTGGAAGTTCAGACTCCACTGTAGTCTTTTCTGTTTCATATCTCATAGCCTTAACTGCGTGCCAAGACCCTGATATACACTTCATAAGTGGTGAGAATTACACGCTGTTCAACGAATAAAGGAATAAATAAGGCGCCACATTTGTTTTTTTTTTCGGGGTTGATACATACCTACTAAATTCCGTTTAGGCTTGATTGCAAGATAGTAAACATTCCAACAGAATTACTAGCGGGAAAAATTCGGTGTAAAGGTCCAGACCTTAGGGTCAGCCAGCCTGTTACAAGTTATTTGTATCTCAACTTGTTTTCTACGATTTTTAGAGACGTAAGTCATATTCAAACGAAAAAGAAGCGCGCGCGTGTGTGTGTTTGTGTGTGTGTGTGGTGTGTGTGTGTGGCGTGGGCGTGCGTGAGCGTGTGTGTGTGTGTGTGGGTGGGGGGGGGGGGTATATGCATGGTGTCTATGTGTCCATGGTGTGTGTGTATGCATGGTGTGTGTATGTGCGTGTGTATGTATCGTGTGTGTGTGTGTGTGTGTGTGTGTGTGTGTGTGTGTGTGTGTGTGTGTGTGCGCGTGTGTGCGTGCGTGCGTGCGTGCGTGTGTGTGTGTGTGTGTGTGTGTGTGTGTGTGTGTGTGTTGTGTGTGTGCGTGTGTGCATGGTGTGTGTATGTATGGTGTATGCATGGGTGTGTGTGTGTGTGTGTGTGTGTGTGTGTGTGTGTGTGTGTGTGTGTGTGCGCGCGGCGCGCGCCGCTGTTTTTATTGTATTTGTTTTCCACAGTATATATAAGACAATGCAGAAGAACATTTCCTAAGTGAGACAATTCCTGCGCGGTAAGTCCAGTCACACGATGGCCGTTTTGCTGCCCGTGGTTTTTGTTTTGTTTTTTTAATTCATTGTCGTTTAGTTTCTGTTTATTTGGTCTGTCCTCCTCTGAGACCATGGGCGGTGGTCTGAGTGGCAATCTTGAAAAAAAAACAACAGGATCATCCCCCCCCCC
>CM065736.1:58772756-58800256 GCA_033310375.1 Conus canariensis
ACAACTTATAATGAGACGGAACAGAGGAAAGAGAATAGTGGAGGGGGAGGGCAGCGCTGCGCTATAGCTTTTATTGTGTGTTGTTTCGCTGCTACTCCTGAGTTGTTCTGTGAATCGATCCATCATGAACCCCCCCCCCCCCCCCCCAACTTGGATCAAATTGGGCTTTGACGTTAAGATTTTTTTTTCTTTCGCGGTCGGAGGAGAGGGTGCCATTTTTGTGGGGTAAACCTTTTCAGTTCGTTTCGTTTATAGCCCACTTGTTTCGGCAGGTGAGCCCGTAATCCACAAGTAAGTGCGCTGCTTGCGACACACATTGAAACCTTCCATGTCGACACAGCTGTACACCTTCCATTCCAGAGTGTACAGTTGATGTCGACACACCTGTAACTTCATTTGTCGTCACACCGTACACCTTATTCGACAACCTGTATTCCATGTTGACACAACCATGTACACCTTCCATTGATTGGTGTTATTTCAGTGGGACTGTTTCAGGATGACAGATCATAACCATGTGATTGGTGTTATTTCAGTGGGACTGTTTCAGCGGGACATGTTTGATGCAGATCATAACCATGTGATTGGTGTTATTTCATGGGACTGTTTCAGGACTTGCAGATCATAACCATGTGATTGTGTTATTTCAGTGGGACTGTTTCAGAGACAGATCATAACCATGTGATTGGTGTTATTTCATTGGGACTGTTTCAGGACTGACAGATCATAACCATGTGATTGGTGTTATTTCAGTGGGACTGTTTCAGGACTGACAGATCATAACCATGTGATTGGTGTTATTTCAGTGGGACTGTTTCAGGACTGACAGATCATAACCATGTGATTGGTGTTATTTCAGTGGGACTGTTTCAGGACTGACAGATCATAACCATGTGATTGGTGTTGATTTTCATGGGGACTGTTTCAGGACTGACAGATCATAACCATGTGATTGGTGTTATTTCATGGGACTGTTTCAGGACTGACAGATCATAACCATGTGATTGGTGTTATTTCAGTGGGACTGTTTCAGGACTGACAGATCATAACCATGTGATTGTGTTATTTCAGTGGGACTGTTTCAGGACTGACAGATCATAACCATGTGATTGGTGTTATTTCAGTGGGACTGTTTCAGGACTGACAGATATAACCATGTGATTGGTGTTATTTATGGACTGTTTCAGGACTGACAGATATAACCATGTGATTGTGTTTATTATCAGTGGACTGTTTCAGGACTGACAGATCATAACCATGTGATTGGTGTTATTTCAGTGGGACTGTTTCAGGACTGACAGATCATAACCATGTGATTGGTGTTATTTCAGTGGGACTGTTTCAGGACTGACAGATATAACCATGTGATTGGTGTTATTTCAGTGGGACTGTTTCAGGACTGACAGATCATAACCATGTGATTGGTGTTATTTCAGTGGGACTGTTTCAGGACTGACAGATCATAACCATGTGATTGGTGTTATTTCAGTGGACTGTTTCAGGACTGACAGATTATAACCATGTGATTGGTGTTATTATGACTGTTTCAGGATGACGTAACATGTTTGATTATGGACGTTCAGGATAAGAATAACCATGTGATTGGTGTTATTTCAGTGGGACTGTTTCAGGACTGACAGATTATAACCATGTGATTGGTGTTATTTCAGTGGGACTGTTTCAGGACTGGATTCAAACATTGGATTGAAGTTATAACAGTGGTGTTTTCAGATGAGTTCAAACTGGATTACTATTTTAGTGGGTGATTTCAGTGGATGTTCAGGACTAAATTATAACCTGTGATTGTTATTTGGGGACTGTTTCAGGACTGCAGATTATAACCATGTGATTGGTTATTTATGGGACTGTTTCAGGACTGACAGATATAACCATGTGATTGGTGTTATTTCAGTGGGACTGTTTCAGGACTGACAGATCATAAACCATGTGATTGTTTATTTCAGGGGGACTGTTTCAGGATGACAGATCATAACCATGTGATTGGTGTTATTTCAGTGGACTGTTTCAGGACTGACAATTATAACCATGACAGATCATAACCATGTGATTGGTGTATTTCAGTGGGACTGTTTCAGGACTGACAGATTATAACCATGTGATTGTGTTATTTCATGGGACTGTTTCAGGACTGACAGATATAACCATGTGATTGGTGTTATTTCATGGGACTGTTTCAGGACTGACAGATCATAACCATGTGATTGTGTTATTTCATGGGACTGTTTCAGGACTGACAGATATAACCATGTGATTGGTGTTATTTCATTGGGACTGTTTCAGGACTGACAGATCATAACCATGTGATTGTGTTATTTCAGTGGACTGTTTCAGGCTGACAGATCATAACCATGTGATTGGTGTTATTTGTGGGACTGTTTCAGACTGCAGATTATAACCATGTGATTGTGTTATTTATTGGGACTGTTTCAGGACTGACAGATCATAACCATGTGATTGGTGTTATTTCAGTGGGACTGTTTCAGACTGACAGATATAACCATGTGATTGTGTTATTTCAGTGGGACTGTTTCAGGACTGACAGATATAACCATGTGATTGGTGTTATTTCAGTGGACTGTTTCAGGACTGACAGATTATAACCATGTGATTGTGTATTTGTGGGACTGTTTCAGACTGACAGATATAACCATGTGATTGGTGTTATTTCAGTGGACTGTTTCAGGATGACAGATTATAACCATGTGATTGCTGTTATTTCAGTGGACTGTTTCAGGACTGACAGATTAAACCAGTGATTGTGTTATTTATGGGACGTTTCAGGACTGACAGATATAACCATGTGATTGGTTATTTCAGTGGGACTGTTTCAGACTGACAGATTATAACCATGTGATTGTGTTATTTCAGTGGGACTGTTTCAGGACTGACAGATTATAACCATGTGATTGCTGTTATTTCAGTGGGACTGTTTCAGGACTGACAGATTATAACCATGTGATTGGTGTTATTTCAGTGGGACTGTTTCAGGACTGACAGATCATAACCATGTGATTTTGTGTTATTTCAGTGGGACTGTTTCAGGACTGACAGATCATAACCATGTGATTGGTGTTATTTCAGTGGGACTGTTTCAGGAACTGACAGATTATAACCATGTGATTCCTGTCATTTGATTGGGACTGTTTCAGCACTGACAGATCATAACCATGTGATTGGTGTTATTTCAGTGGGACGTGTTCAGGACTGACAGATCATAACCATGTGATTTTGTGTTATTCAGTGGGACTGTTTCAGGACTGACAGATCATAACCATGTGATTGGTGTTATTTCAGTGGGACTGTTTCAGAACTGACAGCTTATAACCATGTGATTGCTGTCATTTGATTGGGACTGTTTCAGCACTGACAGATCATAACCATGTGATTGGTGTTATTTCAGTGGGACTGTTTCAGGACTGACAGATTATAACCATGTGATTGCTGTTATTTCGTTGGGACTGTTTCAGGACTGACAGATATAACCAATGTGATTGCTGTTATTTGATTGGCACTGTTTCAGGACTGACAGATTATAACCATGTGATTGGTGTTATTTCAGTGGGACTGTTTCAGGACTGACAGATTATAACCATGTGATTGGTGTTATTTCATGGGACTGTTTCAGGACTGACAGATTATAACCATGTGATTGCTGTTATTTCAGTGGGACTGTTTCAGGACTGACAGATTATAACCATGTGATTGGTGTTATTTCAGTGGGACTGTTTCAGGACTGACAGATCATAACCATGTGATTGGTGTTATTTCATTGGGACTGTTTCAGGACTGACAGATTATAACCATGTGATTGGTGTTATTTCATTGGGACTGTTTCAGGACTGACAGACCATAACCATGTGATTGGTGTTATTTCAGTGGGACTGTTTCAGGACTGACCGATCATAACCATGTGATTGGTGTTATTTCAGTGGGGCTGTTTCAGGATTGACAGATCATAACCATGAGATTGGTGTTATTTGATTGGGACTGTTTCAGGACTGACAGATCATAACCATGTGATTGCTGTTATTTCTTTGGGACTGTTTCAGGACTGACAGATTATAACCATGTGATTGGTGTTATTTCAGTGGGACTGTTTCAGGACTGACAGATCATAACATGTGATTGGTGTTAATTCAGTGGGACTGTTTCAGAATGGGCAGATCATAACCATGTGATTGCTGTATTTCAGTGGGACTGTTTCAGGACTGACAGATTATAACCATGTGATTGCTGTTATTTGATTGGGACTGTTTCAGGACTGACAGATCATAACCATGTGATTGGTGTTATTTCAGTGGGACTGTTTCAGGACTGACAGATCATAACCATGTGATTGGTGGTATTTCAGTGGGACTGTTTCAGGACTGACAGATTATAACCATGTGATTTTGTGTTATTTCAGTGGGAGTGTTTCAGGACTGACAGACTATAACCATGTGATTGGTGTTATTTCAGTGGGACTGTTTCAGGACTGACAGATTATAACCATGTGATTGGTGTTATTTCATAGGGACTGTTTCAGGATTGGCAGATCATAACCATGTGATTGGTGTTATTTCATTGGGACTGTTTCAGGACAGATCATAACCATGTGATTGGTGTTATTTCATTGGGACTGTTTTCAGGACTGACAGATCATAACCATGGTGAATGGTGTTATTTCATTCGGACTGTTTCAGGATTGGCAGATCATAACCATGTGATTGGTGTTATTTCAGTGGGACGTTTCAGGACTGACAGATTATAACCATGTGATTGGTGTTATTTCAGTGGGACTGTTTCAGGACTGACAGATCAAACCATGTGATTGGTATTATTTCAGTGGGACTGTTTCAGACTGACAGATTATAACCATGTGATTGGTGTTATTTCAGTGGGACTGTTTCAGGACTGACAGATCATAACCATGTGATTGGTGTTATTTCATTGGGACTGTTTCAGGACTGACAGATCATAACCATGTGATTGGTGTTATTTCAGTGGGACTGTTTCAGGACTGACAGATCATAACCATGTGATTGGTGTTATTTCATTGGGACTGTTTCAGGACTGACAGATTATAACCATGTGATTGCTGTTATTTCAGTGGGACTATTCAGGACTGACAGATCATAACCATGTGATTGCTGTTATTTCATTGGGACTGTTTCAGGACTGTCAGATTATAACCATGTGATTGCTGTTATTTGATTGGACTGTTTCAGGACTGACAGATCATAACCATGTGATTGGGTTATTTTCAGTGGGACTGTTTCAGGACTGACAGATCATAACCATGTGATTGGTGTTATTTCAGGGACTGTTTCAGGACTGACAGATTATAACCATGTGATTGGTGTTATTTCAGTGGGACTGTTTCAGGACTGACAGATCATAACCATGTGATTGGTGTTATTTCATTGGGACTGTTTCAGGACTGACAGATCATAACCATGTGATTGGTGTTATTTCAGTGAGACTGTTTCAGGACTGACAGATTATAACCATGTGATTGGTGTTATTTCAATGGGACTGTTTCAGGACTGACAGATCATAACCATGTGATTGGTGTTATTTCATTGGGACTGTTTCAGACTGACAGATCATAACCATGTGATTGGTGTTATTTCAGTGGGACTGTTTCAGGACTGACAGATCATAACCATGGATTGGTGTTATTTATTGGGACTGTTTCAGGACTGGCAGATTATAACCATGTGATTGCTGTTATTTGATTGGACTGTTTCAGGACTGACAGATCATAACCATGTGATTGGTGTTATTCAGTGGGACTGTTTCAGGACTGACAGATCATAACCATGTGATTTGTGTTATTTCAGTGGGACTGTTTCAGGACTGACAGATTCATAACCATGTGATTGGTGTTATTTCAGTGGGACTGTTTCAGACTGACAGATTATAACCATGTGATTGCTGTCATTTGATTGGGACTGTTTCAGCACTGACAGATCATAACCATGTGATTGGTGTTATTTCAGTGGGACTGTTTCAGGACTGACAGATTATAACCATGTGATTGCTGTTATTTCAGTGGACTGTTTCAGGACTGACAGATTATAACCAAGTGATTGCTGTTATTTGATTGGTACTGTTTCAGGACTGACAGATTATAACCATGTGATTGGTGTTATTTCAGTGGGACTGTTTCAGGACTGACAGATTATAACCATGTGATTGGTGTTATTTCAGTGGGACTGTTTCAGGACTGACAGATTATAACCATGTGATTGCTGTTATTTCAGTGGGACTGTTTCAGGACTGACAGATTATAACCATGTGATTGGTGTTATTTCAGTGGGACTGTTTCAGGACTGACAATCATAACCATGTGATTGGTGTTATTTCATTGGGACTGTTTCAGGACTGACAGATATAACCATGTGATTGGTGTTATTTCATTGGGACTGTTTCAGGACTGACAGACATAACCATGTGATTGGTGTTATTTCAGTGGGACTGTTTCAGGACTGACGATCATAACCATGTGATTGGTGTTATTTCAGTGGGGCTGTTTCAGGATTGACAGATCATAACCATGAGATTGGTGGTTATTTGATGGGACTGTTTCAGGACTGACAGATCATAACCATGTGATTGTGTTATTTCTTGGGACTGTTTCAGACTGACAGATTATAACCATGTGATTGGTGTTATTTCAGTGGGACTGTTTCAGGACTGACAGATCATAACCATGTGATTATGGTGTTATTCAGTGGGACTGTTTCAGATGGGCAGATTCATAACCATGTGATTGCTGTTATTTCAGTGGGACTGTTTCAGGACTGACAGATTATAACCATGTGATTGCTGTTATTTGATTGGGACTGTTTCAGGACTGACAGATCATAACCATGTGATTGTGTTATTTCAGTGGGACTGTTTTCAGGACTGACAGATCATAACCATGTGATTTGGTGTTATTTCAGTGGGACTGTTTCAGGACTGACAGATTATAACCATGTGATTGGTGTTATTTCAGTGGGACTGTTTCAGCGACTGACAGATCATAACCATGTGATTGGTGTTATTTCAGTGGGACTGTTTCAGGACTGACAGATCATAACCATGTGATTGCGTGTTATTTCAGTGGGACTGTTTCAGGACTGACAGATTATAACCAGTGTATTGCTGTTATTTGATTGGGACTGTTTCAGGACTGACAGATCATAACCATGTGATTGGGTTATTTCAGTGGGACTGTTTCAGGACTGACAGATTATAACCATGTGATTTGGTGTTATTTCAGTGGGACTGTTTCAGGACTGACAGATATAACCATGTGATTGGTGTTATTTCAGTGGGACTGTTTCAGGACTGACAGATCATAACCATGTGATTGGTGTTATTTCAGTGGGACTGTTTCAGGACTGACAGATATAACCATGTGATTGGTGTTATTTCATTGGGACTGTTTCAGGACTGACAGATCATAACCATGTGATTGGTGTTATTTCATTGGGACTGTTTCAGGACTGACAGATCATAACCATGTGATTGGTGTTATTTCAGTGGGACTGTTTCAGGACTGACAGATCATAACCATGTGATTGGTGTTATTTCAGTGGGACTGTTTCAGGACTGACAGAATCAAACCATGAGATTGGTGTTATTTGATTGGGACTGTTTCAGGACTGACAGATATAACCATGTGATTGCTGTTATTTCATTGGGACTGTTTCAGGACTGACAGATTATAACCATGTGATTGGTGTTATTTCAGTGGGACTGTTTCAGGACTGACAGATCATAACATGTGATTGGTGTTAATTCAGTGGGACTGTTTCAGACAGGCAGATCATAACCATGTGATTGCTGTGTATTTCAGTGGGACTGTTTCAGGACTGACAGATTATAACCATGTGATTGCTGTTATTTGATTGGGACTGTTTCAGGACTGACAGATCATAACCATGTGATTGGTGTTATTTCAGTGGGACTGTTTCAGGACTGACAGATCATAACCATGTGATTGGTGTTATTTCAGTGGGACTGTTTCAGAACTGACAGATTATAACCATGTGATTGCTGTCATTTGATTGGGACTGTTTCAGCACTGACAGATCATAACCATGTGATTGGTGTTATTTCAGTGGGACTGTTTCAGGACTGACAGATTATAACCATGTGATTGCTGTTATTTCAGTGGGACTGTTTCAGGACTGACAGATTATAACCAAGTGATTGCTGTTATTTGATTGGTACTGTTTCAGGACTGACAGATTATAACCATGTGATTGGTGTTATTTCAGTGGGACTGTTTCAGGACTGACAGATTATAACCATGTGATTGGTGTTATTTCAGTGGGACTGTTTCAGGACTGACAGATTATAACCATGTGATTGCTGTTATTTCAGTGGGACTGTTTCAGGACTGACAGATTATAACCATGTGATTGGTGTTATTTCAGTGGGACTGTTTCAGGACTGACAGATCATAACCATGTGATTGGTGTTATTTCATTGGGACTGTTTCAGGACTGACAGATTATAACCATGTGATTGGTGTTATTTCATTGGGACTGTTTCAGGACTGACAGACCATAACCATGTGATTTGGTGTTATTTCAGTGGGACTGTTTCAGGACTGACCGATCATAACCATGTGATTGGTGTTATTTCAGTGGGGCTGTTTGAGGATTGACAGATCATAACCATGAGATTGGTGTTATTTGATTGGGACTGTTTCAGGACTGACAGATCATAACCATGTGATTGCTGTTATTTCTTTGGGACTGTTTCAGGACTGACAGATTATAACCATGTGATTGGTGTTATTTCAGTGGGACTGTTTCAGGACTGACAGATCATAACTATGTGATTGGTGTTAATTCAGTGGGACTGTTTCAGAATGGGCAGATCATAACCATGTGATTGCTGTTATTTCAGTGGGACTGTTTCAGGACTGACAGATTATAACCATGTGATTGCTGTTATTTGATTGGGACTGTTTCAGGACTGACAGATCATAACCATGTGATTGGTGTTATTTCAGTGGGACTGTTTCAGGACTGACAGATCATAACCATGTGATTGGTGGTATTTCAGTGGGACTGTTTCAGGACTGACAGATTATAACCATGTGATTTTGTGTTATTTCAGTGGGACTGTTTCAGGACTGACAGACTATAACCATGTGATTGGTGTTATTTCAGTGGGACTGTGTCAGGACTGACAGATTATAACCATGTGATGGCTGTTATTTGATTGGGACTGTTTCAGCACTGACAGATCATAACCGTATGATTTGGTGTTATTTCAGTGGGACTGTTTCAGGACTGACAGATTATAACCATGTGATTGGTGTTATTTCAGTGGGACTATTTCAGGACTGACAGATTATAACCATGTGATTGGTGTTATTTCAGTGGGACTGTTTCAGGACTGACAGATTATAACCATGTGATTGGTGTTATTTCAGTGGGACTGTTTCAGGACTGACAGATTATAACTATGTGATTGGTGTTATTTAGTGGGACTGTTTCAGGACTGACAGATCATAACCATGTGATTGGTGTTATTTCAGTGGGACTGTTTCAGGACTGACAGATCATAACCATGTGATTGGTGTTATTTCAGTGGGACTGTTTCAGGACTGACAGATCATAACCATGTGATTGGTGTTTATTTCAGTGGGACTGTTTCAGGACTGACAGATTATAACCATGTGATTGCTGTTATTCATTGGGATTGTTTCAGGACTGACAGATCAATAACCATGTGATTGGTGTTATTTCAGTGGGACTGTGTCAGGACTGACAGATCATAACCATGTGATTGGTGTTATTTCAGTGGGACTGTTTCAGGACTGACAGATCATAACCATGTGATTGGTGTTATTTCAGTGGGACTGTTTCAGGACTGACAGATCATAACCATATGATTGGTGTTATTTCAGTGGGACTGTTTCAGGACTGACAGATTATAACCATGTGATTGCTGTTATTTCAGTGGGACTGTTTCAAGACTGACAGATCTGGGAGCCGGAATAGCTCACTTGGTAGAGCGCCTGACTCGTAATCTTGGTGATCCTGGGGTTGCGGGTTCGAATCTCCGCCGGGGCGTTTCGGTACAGGGGGATTTTTCCCTCGGAGTTAACATTAGTTCTGACTCCTTTTCCCATACAGTCCTTCGAATGAGACTATAAACCGAGGTTCCGTGTGTGAACGCACGCATAACATCTTGCACACACGTAAAATCCCATCACCAACTTTCGGAAGAGAAGGCTAGTTTGGCCGTTGGTATGGATGATACGTTACACACAGCATGCACCCTGCGTGAGAAATGGAAAGAATGAAGGAAGTAAGGAAATTGAGTGAACGATATTGAACGATATTGACTGGATGACACGGGAAACGACTGAATGAAGCGCCAGCTGGCAGCTCTTCAGTCGGCACTACCCAGGTAGGCAGCCCGTTGTGTAAGCGAGTGTTGATTGTAAAGCGCTTAGAGCTTGGTCTCTAGCCGAGAATAGGCGCTATATAAGTATTCATTATTATTATTTATTAGATCATAACCATGTGATTGGTGTTATTTCAGTGGGACTGTTTCAGGACTGACAGATCATAACCATGTGATTGGTGTTATTTCAGTGGGACTGTTTCAGGACTGACAGATCATAACCATGTGATTGGTGTTATTTCAGTGGGACTGTTTCAGGACTGACAGATCATAACCATGTGATTGGTGTTATTTCAGTGGGACTGCTTCAGGACTGACAGATCATAACCATGTGATTGGTGTTATTTCAGTGGGACTGTTTCAGGACAGATCATAACCATGTCAACACTGGGAATGGTACTGCTGCTCCTTCTGGTTCTCCTGCCCCTGGGAAACTCAGATGGGGACGGGGGTAAGATGCTTTAGTGCTATTTATGGGGACGGGGGTAAGATGCTGTAGTGCTATTTATGGGGACGGGGGTAAGATGCTTTAGTGCTAGTTGTTTTTCGACTGCCTGTCTGCTCGTCTGTCTATCCGCCAATCACTCAAATTGTTCCTAACCCACGTGTTTTTCTTCTTTCTCTCAGCTGTGCTAATGTCTGAAAATGAAGAACACGGGACAGTGGGTTGTAGACGAAGGGCAAACCGCGGAAATGACCTTTTGTGCTTAGTCTTGTTCGTGTTCTGCAAAAAAAAATGTGCACCGGAATTTTCATGCGCAATTCTCCACTAGACATTAGCTCGACACTTAATCGGAATTTACTGTTTAGACTATACAGTAATAAATTCAGCTCTTTTCAATTACTTATCTTCTCCATGATTATCAGCAAAGTGCGATTATCATAACCGTTTCTTTACAAGACAAAATTCAAAAATAAGAACTGAAATAAATCAAACCAAAAGGTTCTCTTCATGGCCCAGGTTTAAGGACACTGTCTTTTCCTAGCGTTTCTTCATGGTAAGAGTATCCCTGCTGACTGGGGTACCTTTTTTTGACCGGCTCCAGAGGTGTCCTCTTCACGTGGCATCGGTACTGATTGTGTCGTAGGCACGTGCAACATTGCCTAGCCTGTAAATTCATGTTAAAACAGTATTGTACGTGTCGATGGCATGTCCAGCGTTTTTGTTTATTATTCATCAGAGCAACCAGATGTTAATGCCATTTCGGTAGCTGCTAATCAGAATATCTCCGCCAACGTTGACTAATTGCCTTCTCATCAGTTTGTTTTCATTGACTTTATCTGAAATCCTGAGGTCGCCCCGGTCATTTGCGAAACGTTTTGTTCTGAAAGTTGGTTTTCAACACTCCCATTTTTTCCTACACCTTCCTCGACTCCTGGACATGTTCTTTCTTTTCGTACCACTGTCTCGCCATTTGCAAACACCATCTTTTCCTCCATTCTGTCTACCCAGCTCACCTTCTTCACGTCTGAACTCTTCTCTGTGTAGCCAATTCCCTGTCAAAAATGGTGTAAAGCAAGGCTGTGTTTTGGCACCCACTCTGTTCAGCATCGTGGTCTCAGCAATGCTGACTGAAGCCTGCAGAGAAGGAGACGTAGGCATCGACATCAGATTCCGAACAGATGGAAAGCTGTTTAACCTCAAAAGGCTCCAGGCAAAATCTGAGGTTATAACAGACATTTTCAGGGACTTTCTGTTTGCTGATGACTACGCTCTCAATGCTGACTCAGAAACTGACATGCAATCCAGCTTCAAGAAGTTCTCCGTAGCCTGCGCCCACTTCGGTCTCGACGGAAGTTCTGCATCAACCTGCGCCAGGCAGAGCCTACCATGAGCCTACCATCACACTCAATGGTGAAAGACTCGCTGCAGTGAGTAAATTCATCTACCTTGGCAGCACACTGTCCCAGAACGTCACCATCGACGATGAAGCGAGGATCAAAAATGCAAAAGTGAAACCTTTGGCAAACTATATACCAATGTTTGGAACAGAAGAGGCATCAGTCTCGAGACCAAGATGAAGGTGTACAGAGCAGTTGGTCTCCCCACACTCCTCTATGCATGTGAAATATGGACGGTGTACCAACGGCATGCCAAGAAGCTGAATCACTTCCACACAGCCTGCCTCAGAAGATTGTTAAAAATGAAATGACAGGACAAAATCCCAGACGCAGAGGTGCTCGACCAAGCAGGCCTGCCGATCATCAACACCATCCTGATGCTGTCTCAGCTTCGATTGGCAGGGCGTGTAGCTCGCATACAGATCACTGGCTACCCAAGAGACTCTTCTATGGGGAGCTGCAACAAGGAAAGCGTTCCCATGGAGGTCAGACGAAACGCTTCAAAGACACTCTCAAAACATCCTTGAAACCGTTTAACATCAACCCTGACACATGGGAACAAACTGCTATGGATCGAGCTAGATGGCGCTACTCTGTCCACAAAGGTGCCAGTTTATGTGAAGAAAGGAGGACATCTGCAGCGCAACAAAAGAGACAGGCAAAAAAAAGCCCGCGCCATCAATCAAGGTCAGGTCTCCCACATTGCCTACCAACCTGTCACCGCACATTCCGTGCATGCATAGGCTTGATCAGCCACCTGCGTATGCACAAATTATCTCATCCTCCCCCCCCCCCACCCCACCCCCCACACACACATACTCAACCTCTAGATGACTGAAGTGGTCCTCATCGATCCGACGGACGAACGACCACAGTGACTTTAAGACTGATCTCTTGGTGTGTAGAGTCAGTTCCCTGATACGCAAGAACCTAGCTGATATCTGTAAGACTGACTTCTCAATGTATAAAAAATAACTCAGTTCCCGTAAGTCGCAAGGACCTCACTGATGTCTGCAAGAACATTCAGTTCCTGTGATTCACGATGATAATTGTAATGTTGCTTATAGCCCAGCCGACCGCAAAGGGCCACATCAGTGCTGTCACCGCGTTCAAGTCAACTTACAAGTAATTAAAAAAAAAATTCATTCACATAACCCTTTAAAATACACGCTCTAAAACCACACCGGAAAATTTGTTTTAAAAAATCTTTCCTCTGTGAAATCTTAGATCAGATGAAAAATGTTAATCTCTTTCAGAAATTCAAAGTTCAAATCAGGTGAGACATCTCTGAACAAGGTTTTCATGGAATCTGCTGTAAAATGTTTATGTCTCACATCATGCAAATCCCAACACTGCAAAAGAATGTTCACTGTGAGTGGTACATGACATGGAATGCACCACGGAGCTCTTCACCTTTTAACAGATAAGAATGGATGTAAAAGGAGTGGCCTGGATGCAAATGGCACAAGACTGTTTCTTCTTTACGGCCACCTCGGGAACATGGTGAAAACATTTTCAGGTTTGGTCGGATTTTAAAGAGTTTGCTATCTGTCTGCAAGTTCCATTCCTCTTGCCAGAGTTCTTCAACGCAAGCTGGGCTTTGGGTTTCGCGAGGACCTGAACAATCTCCTTAGGTCTTGAGCACTTGGTGCAGAGTAAAAATATTTGAGCGATGCTGTCAATGTTTCAGGAAGCGTTTCCCGGCATCTTTGTCAGTGTACCAGTGTGAAGGAGCAACGTAAACGAAAATTATGTCGGAAAGCAGAATTGCTCAAAGTTTAGATAAGGTGCCCCTGTGCCACAATTTGGTGAGAGGACAGGACAGACCATCTGCATGTAACCTATCATTACTGAATTTAGTCGGAAAATGACAGGTGCAGCTGGAAATTTGAGTTTGCAAACATGTCAAGCTTAGCCCCCAGACACTAATGGGCATCCTTTTCCATACTGAAATAGTCTATGTCGCGTTGATACGTTTGACTCTCCAAGAAAGTGTCTGAAAGCTTTTCAATACTGAAATACGTAATGCATTACTCTTCAAATACTCTCTGTCTCTGTCTCTGTCTCTGTCTCTGTCTCTCTCTCTCTCTCTCTCATTTCGCCTTGAATGCTTCTGTCTGTGCACACACATACGTATACAGAACGATGAAAAGTTCACATGACACAACTTTGTTGATGGTGTGGTGATGGTTTCTTGTGTAGATCGGCAAGCGATGGACAGAGACCGTACTGCCGGTGAGGCACGCAGTGCCCCCAGACTCCACTTGAGAAGGTAAACCTTGGTCGTTTTTCTTCCAACTATAGACGTTGTCTTTGGCGAAGGATTGTCTCTATTCTGTCGGCTGCTATTGTATTTTCTTCCATATTCTATTGTATAAGATGGACAGAGGTTTCAGTGGTCTCGCTCGTCTGAATGAGGCGTTATAATCCATCCACTTAAGTAACATGTCCAATTCCGCTGCATTCAATCTGTATCAGGGCCGTCCACTTGTTGTTTGCAAAATGGTACTCGTGAAATACACAAAAATTGTAATCAGCACCAACCTCTTCAGTTCTACAGGTACCAAGCGGAACACAGTTGACTGGTGAGATTAACGTTGTATCAGCCGTAGTCTGTTAAGGACACGCTGTGTGTTGATTCGTGCCAGCTACGTAGAAGCGTTGTGGTGTCTATCTAGCTCAGTGTGGGGAAGGCCGAACTTTTGCAGACCGATGCCCCGTCCTTAGGAGGTTCCCGGACAGGTACCTAGGATTTCTTGGGTCGATTCTGGAGGTTACACACGCGCGATGCGGTGGGTGGGAAGACGGTAGTTTCCGATCTTTATGTGTGCTCGTCGACATTTGGCGCCTTGGTGCCCCATGCAGTGCGTTGTCAGGGCTACCGGTTGTCTGTGTTCGTGTTCAAGCGGCGGCAGTCCTGTCCCGTGAGAGATTGACTCAAGGGGAGTAGGATGACCGTCGATAGGGCGCTGCTTCGTACCCTCTCAGTGATTTCGCTCCCTGCGCACTATAGATCTTTGGCCCGGCCTCCTAGAGACACGAGGTGCCCAACGCACCCAGGCAGTCAGCCCCAAAGCTCCGTGTGGTTCGTCCTCCATGGAGAGGCAGGGATGCCGCGTTCTGTCACCTGACACCCCACACCACGAAAAGCCGTCCCCCGGCGAGACAGTCCATTGCCTTTCATACGGCGAGACAATCCACTGCTGTTAATACGGCGAGACAATCCACTGCCGTTCATACGGCGAGACAATCCACTGCTGTTCATACGGCGAGACAATCCACTGCCGTTCATACGGCGAGACAATGCACTGCCGGTCATACGGCGTGACAATCTACCGCCGTTCATACGGCAAGACAATCCACTGTCGTTCATACGGCGTGACAATCCACTGCCGTTCATACAGCATGACAATCCACTGCCGTTCATACAGCATGACAATCCACTGCCGTTCATACGGTGAGACAATCTACTGCCGTTCATACGGCGTGACAATCCACTGCCGTTCATACGGCGAGACAATCCACTGCCGTTCATATGGTGAGACAATCCACTGCCGTTCATACGGCGTGACAATCCACTGCCGTTCATACGGCGAGACAATCCACTGCCGTTCATACGGCGTGACAATCCACTGCCGTTCATATGGCGAGACAATCCATTGCCGTTCGTACGGCAAGACAATCCACTGCCATTCATACAGCGAGACAATCCACTGCCGTTCATACGGCGAGACAATCCACTGCTGTTCATACGGTGAGACAATCCACTGCCGTTCGTATGGTGAAACAATCCGCTGCCGTTCCTATAGCGAAACAATCCACTGCCGTTCATACGGCGAGACAATCCACTGTTGTTCATACGGCGAGACAGTCCACTGCCGTTCATACGGCGAGACAATCCACTGCCGTTCATACAGTGAGACAATCCACTGCCGTTCATACGGCGAGACAATCCACTGCCATTCATACGGTGAGACAATCCACTGCCTTTCATACAGCAAGACAATTCATAGCCACCAGCCGCGTGGTGAAGTGGTTAGTGTCGCGGACTCCCGGCTAGTAGATCGTGGGTTCGATTTCCATCAGAGTCATGTTCGATTCCCCGAAGATGGAGTATGGCTGCCTTAATGGCGGGATAAAAAACGGTCATACACACAAAACTCCACTGCCTGTCTGTACAGGCAGTGTCCGCAGGAGTATCACCTGCGTATGCAGAAAGAAAGAAAAATGTGGGATTTTTCTGCCCCGGCCGGTTCCTATCTAGAATTGAGTTTGCTACAGGCTCATTTGGGAAGACTGGGACGACACAGTCGAGCTTCATCCACTTAATGGATGCGTCTCTGAGAGTGTTGCCCAATTCCTGACCAACACTGCAGGTATCTGTATCTCTCGGGCCTGGTTGCTGTCGGAATATATTATAAAAGGAAGTGTAGAGTACAGCCTTGTCATGCAGTCTCGGACTGGAATGGAAATCCGTATATCATTTTCAACATCCTCATTCTCATTGATCTGCATACAAGAAGTCTCAAATTCTGTGGCCCTTCATGCCCTTCTCTCATGGTGACCTCAGTTTTGATGTGCTCTCCATGTCTGTGGCCTTGGTTTGATTCCGTCGGGTTCACCAGTATCGGCAAGTTTATGGGGACTGCCGTTGGACGGACGTGATGACGCACTCCTGAGGGAGAGCTCGCTCACGCTGGCTCCGTGACTAAACACTTATTGTTGTCAGTAGGGGGCTTAGTAGGTGGTTTCCTGTGTATATTGGATCAGAACAGGCGTCACTGAACACCACCGAAGTGACTCGGCAGCAGTGCAGTGTCTCCTCTGGTGGGTTGCCTCTTCATGGCTTGACATTGACTGCTCCCTGTGGATTGCTGGTGTCAGGGCTGCGATGGACCGGGCCAGGCTGTAGCTGTGGGTGAGGATTCAGAATGAGCGGCGTGGGTGCGGTGTCACTGAGGTGGTACCAGAAGACAGGACAGAAAAAAAGGGGAAAAAAAAAGAAAGAAAGTCGATGCCTTAAGGGTATCTCACCAGGGAGCCGAGATAGCTCAGTGGGTAGAATCCAGATTCGTAATCCTGGTGATCCTGGCGTTGTAGGTTCGAATCTCCATCGAGCCGTTTCGGTACAGAAGGAATAATTTCGTCTTGTCATTAAAATTGTTTCTGACTCTACTTCCTCAAATGTCCGAATGAGACTTTAACCAAGGTACTTTGAGTGAACACGCGCATAATATTTTACACAGAAGTGAAATCCCTAGAACGTAGTCTGAACACGCTGTTGTCAGGAACACTAGATATGATGATTGTAGTGCCTTCTCACGTGCCGTTCTGGGAGCCTTGGCCATTGTTGTTGTTGTCCGTTGTGAACAGCTAACGTCTGGTGGTGGATTGGTCTTCTACGTGTTCGCTTATTGTGTTAGCTAATGTTTTCCGATTGTGTTAGCTAATGTTCGCTGATTGTGTTAGCTAATGTTCGCCGATTGTGTTAGATAATATGTCGGATTATACCTCGCCAAAATCACTCCACACAAAAAGATCAACCACAGTCGATAAAGGCTGCACACCAAAAATCAATGCGCCATGGCCTTACTTAAGGAGTCGAGTATCTATAAACTGGCGCAATTAGATTGTTTTGAGGATTTTTGTTTTGTCTGAAAGTTGATTTTCCTCGTCTTCTTTCATATGGCCATCAAGGTACAAGCCAGGTGATTCCAAGCAGACAGATCAAAATCAAAGGAATAGGACTATTTGGGGGCTACCACCTGGTGCAAAGATAAAGTCACGGATGAGTGTAAAGGCCTGAAATGTGACGTCAACGAAGGAGAAAGTCATGCATTTGAAGATTGGATGCGATGTCATCTGTGGGTATCCTCCCAAAACAGGGGAACTAATTGGTGGGGAGTTGTTCTTTTGATCTTTTATCATGTTAACATTAAATGCTGGCTCAACCTTATGGTAGGCTTCAAAACGATTACATGGATTACATTGTGATTGAGTGCAAAATCCTCAATTGGGGTGTGTGGCCACAGCTACCAGCTTCTCACGCTTTAGAAACTACCATAGTGCCTGAGGCATACACCGGACACACGACAGTCCTTACAGCGTACGCATGCATCACTGCCCCTGCCCATGCGGATCTCGTGACCTTCGAGCTACAAGCACTACCCATTCATGCTGAAAACACAATCACTGAAAACCATGATAGGATATGGAAAGGGAGAGAAGTTGACTGTGGTGTTCACTTTACAACAATTTCTGCGTATTGGATAGATGATTGGGAGCAGTGTTCCTTGGTGTTCCTGTTTGTTTGTTTTGCCTGTGAAAACCAAATGGACTTTTTGTTAGTGCTTGAAGAATGTGTGTATTTATACAGGTTATTGAGACTACAAAGATTTGTCTGAAGCTGTGGTGGAAAATCAAAATGAAATCTTTGGAACTGTTGGTTTCGAAGAGCAAGAGGTAAGGTACTTTGTTTGGGTAGCTGATCAAACATTCTGGTAATAGATCTCACCACGTAGTGTTCATTGCGTTTGTGAGAGACACTACCATGGCGTTCATTGCGTTACCAGCACCACGGTAGTGTTTCTAGCACATGACAGTATTTGCAATGTTTTACATCGGTCCCTCTTCCATTTGTGAGTACGTTTTAAAGTATTTACTGATGTAGCTGTTTCGTCATCTCATCTTTTAAATCTTTTGCTGGCGTTGTTTTCGCATAAAATGTTAGAAAATATCTCGTAAATGATCATATAATGTAACCAATGGTTAAGTGAATGAAATTCTTCTATTGCACCAGCCACTGTGGTGAAGTGGTGAAGCGGATTTCCGGCTGGGAGGTCGTGGGTACGAATCCCATCAGAGTCATGTGGGCTTTTCTGCCCCGACCGGCTCCTACCGAGTTGAGTTGCTGCGGACTCAGTTGGGAAGACTGGGACCACACAGTCGAGTTTCATCCACTTAATGGATGCGTTTCTGCGAGTGTTGCTCAAATTTCCTGACCAACACTGCAGGTGCCTGTATCTCTCGGGCCTGGTTGATGCTGGGATATATTATGAAAGGAAACGTAGAGTACAGCCCTGTCATGTAGTCTCAAACTGAAATGGAAATCCGTAGCATCATCTTAATCATCCTCATTCTCATCGATCAGCATTAAAAAAAAACGTCTCATATTCTGTGGCCCTTCATGCCCTGCTCTCATGGTGACCTCAATTTCGATGTCCTCTCCTCGTCTGTGGTCTTGGTTTGGTTCCATCGGCGTCACCGGTATCGGCGAGTCCTTGGGGGCTGTCGTTGGACGGACGTGGTGGCGCCCTCCGGAGGGAGAGCTCACTCATGCCGGCTCCGCGACTAAGCAATTATTGTCATCAGTCGGGGGCTTAGTAGGTGGTGTCCTGCGTATGTTAGATCAGAACAGGCGCCACTCGGCAGCAGTGCGGTGTCTCCTCCGGTGGGTTGCCTCTTGACGACTTTGACATTGACTGTTCCCTGTGGATTGCCAGTGCCGGGGCTGTGGCAGGGCCGACTGGGCTGTGGCTGTGGACGGGGTGTTGGAATGAATGGCGTGGGTGCACTGCCTCTGAGGTGGCGCAGAGGTTGGGACAGAAAAAAAATTCTTCTATTCTTCTATTGCCCTCTAGGGGTTGAAACCTTGCCGTGGTCAGAGGGCTTGTGCGGTCCAGTGATCCCTTAGGCTTTGCTGACGGGGGCACTAATACTCGACTAGACGGTTAGTTTTTAACACTTCTAGGCCTGTATAGCCAAGTTGCTGACTGGCCTAAGCACTACATGGTAGGCATTGATGCCCCTGGTAGGGTCTTCCATGTCAAAAATGTTAAGAGTGAGGACCCTGACAAATAGTAACCCACCTTTTTCCTATTCTATCTATCGCGTTTGCTGTGTGGTGCGACCTGTGATGGAGGGGAATGAGATCCTGGTGATTGAGAGGGCAAGTGCCCTTAACTTCTCTTTGGCTCAGACCTCTTCTAGACATGAGGTACACTCTGGCCCAGGTGTATCAATCGGCTACCCCTGCATGGGGCTGGGTCAAGACAGGCAGTTCTCCGGCTGGCCAAGTTAACCCCTGCAGTGCTCAGCTCTCTGACCCTGGGAGTTGAGCATGATCAGGGGGGTGGGGGGGGGGGGGTAGGGTTGGTGGGCTTCTGTTTATGGTATATCTCTACTTAAGCCTGGAAGGGGTCAAGACAGTGACTTCTTGGCCCTGGCCCCTTAGTTGGGCACCATGGTGGGTGGGTAAGGGAGAGGTGTAATTAAAAACAACAAAAAATCACTTCTTCACCTGAAATCCCCCCCCCTCCCCCCGAAAGAAACGAAAGGTACATTCCTATGCTAAAAAAAGTACTACAGGAGTCTGAGGTGGACTCTGACTCCAAAATAGAGACAAGAAGAATAACAGGATTTTGGTCTGCATGGTTGGTTGTGGAAAGTGCAGAAAAGGACAAACCAATTTCCACACTAAGCCCATTTGCCATTCATAAGGGCTTCCAGGGAATTACTGGAGATCTGCAATCAGTAAAAAGATTAAAGAATGGAACCTTCCTCATCCAGTGCAAATCCAAGAGGCAATCAGAGCAGCTTCTGAGAGCCAAAAAACTGGTAGATAGAGAGATCCGGGTGACCCCCCATAAGCGGCTGAATTCATCCAAAAGAGTCATTTGATGCCCAGATCTCAGAGGCATCTCGGAGACGGAAATCAAAACGGAACTAGCATCCCAAGTTGTGATAGACGTACATAGGGTGACAGTTCGCAAAGATACAGAAAGAGTGCCCACCAACACCCTCCTTCAGACCTTTTGCACCCCTTCATTGCCACAAGTCATCAAAGTGGGTTATTTGAACGTGCGTGTCCAACTTTACATTCGATTTCCGATGCGATGCTTCAAGTGCCAGAAGTTTGGGCACGTCAAAGATCGTTGTTCTGGGGAGAAGGTGTGTGGTGTTTGCTGCAAAGCAACCCATGATGGGCTGTGTAAAGATCCAGCTCATTGTGCAAACTGTGATGGCGACCACCCTTCCTCTTCACGCAACAGCCCAGTTTGGATCCAGGAAGCGAAGATACAAAAAGTTAAAACGGAAAATGAAATCTCTTTTTTTTTTTAGGCACGAAAGCAGGTCCTTGCTTGTCAGTTTTCTTCAATTTCTTCATACGCTTCGGCTGTGAAGAAAGTTTCAACACGTTCAGTTTGCTGTCAAACCGATGTCTGAATTTTTTCTCAAATATTGCAAGAAAATATGTCAAGCCCCGATAAAGGCAATTCCACCACCTCCAAATCCAAAGTAGGGGCGGAGGCAATAAATCCGCCACCTCTCAGACTGTCCAGTAGTCATACCATCTGCTGCTAGACATTATTACTGAAAACGTCTCTGTCCCAGAACATATTAATATAAGAAGGCCAGCTGGAATCTTTTTGCTGCAAATATTTCAAAGGAGCTCCAGGAAACTGTCATTCTCCAAAATCATCACACAGCAGAACCTGTATTCCATGTCTTCCAATAAACTCCAACTGCCTAAAACACCTTGGTTCAATTCTGACTGCCAACAGATCTTCAATGTATGCACATGGGCTCAGCGTTGGTCTTGGAGAAACTTCTGCTCTGGGCTGACATCTAAAACATCCGAGAAAAAAGTCTGGAACATCATCAAGAAAATTAAAGGGAAGAACACCAACCCATCAATTCATCACCTGAAACTTGCCGATGCTCTGATAACTGACAAACAGGCTGTTGCCAATCTGCTGGACTCCACCATTCAACAGAACTCATCATCCTCAAGTAAATCTGCAGCCTTTTTAGAAACAAATAACTCAGAGAAAAATCTTCATACAATTTTACATCAGACAACTCTGAAGCCGACAATCTATCTGTTTCAATTGATGAACTGACATCAGCTCTGCAAACCTGCAACGATTCTGCTCCTGGCCTGAATGATATTCATTATCAGGTTTCAAAGCATCTCCCAAAAAGCTGTCTCCAGATCCTTCTGAAAGTCTACAACTATATGTGGGCAACAGGATGCTTTCTGTCCTCCTGGCGGAAAGACCTGATCATTCCGATTCCTAAGCCCAGAAAAGACCTTACCAGTCCTTCAAACTGCCGTCCAATAGCTCTGACCAGCTGCCTCTGTGAGCTAATGGAAAAGATGGTCAACTCCTGACTGATGTGGAAGCTGGAAACCAATGGCCTTTTAGCCGGTGAACAGAGCGGGTTCCGGAAGTACCACTCGACAGTTAACCATTTAGTCCATCTGGAAACCACCATCCGCAATGCCTTCATCAATAAAGAGCATGTGTTTTCAATTTTTTTTTATCTGGAAAAAGCGTACGATACCACCTGGAAATCAGGAATCCTTATGGATCTGCATAGACTTGGTTTTCTTGGTCATCTGCCTTTATTTATTCAAAACTTTCTGGCTGACCGGCAGTTCAAAGTCCGTCATGGCACCACGCTGTCTGACATCCATGGGTAGGAGTTGAGTGTACCTCAAGGGAGCATTCTTTCTCCTGCTCTCTTCAGCATCAAAATCAATGGCATTGTCAAATCAGTAAACCAGGGTTCTGAGTCCTCTCTGTTTGTTGATGACTTCTCACTGTATGCAGTTGGAACCTCTTACGCCAGCGTACAACGTCGACTTCAGCGTTGTGTAAATAAGATTCAACAGTGGGTCGAGGAAGACGGGTTTAGCTTTTCAAGCACTAAAACGCAGTCAATCCATTTTTGCAATTTTCATCAGGTTTTTTGCTGACCCTAAATTCGTCTGGACAATTCCGCCATTCCAGCTGCGAAAGAAGCCAAATTTCTGTTTGTTTGTTTTTTTTAAATCAAAAGCTAAACTTTAAAAGTCATACCCAACACTTAAAAACTGCATATCAGAAAGCACTGAACATTCTGCCAGTTGTGGCACACACAGATTGGGGCGCTGACAAGAAAACTCTCCTCTATCTTTACAGGGCCCTGATCCACTCCAAACTGGACTATGGGTGTGTAGTGTACGGCTCGGCCAGACCATCCTACCTGAAAAGTCTAGATCCCATCCACCATCAAGGGCTTCGACTCTGTCTGAGTGCATTCCACACCACCCCTGTTTATAGTCAGTTTTCTGAGACAGGAAAACCATCCCTCTCAAATCGTTGAACTTGCCTTGAACTACTGTGTGAATCTCTCTTCTGGACCTCAAAACCCTGCATTTGACTGTTTTTGAGCCAAGTTCCGAAAGAAATTCGATGGCCACCCCAATTCCATTCCACCCTTGGGAATTTGTGTCCTTCCCCATTTGAACAAAGCAGATGTAGACTTTGGAGTAGTTTGTGATTTATCCAAGTTTCCTGATGACCTTCCATGGACTTTCTTCACTCCAGAGATCCGGTTTGATTTAGCCTCGTACCGGAAAGATTCCACTGGTTCCTTGGCATACAAGTCGATTTTTGCTGAACTGTGTTCAAAGTTTCCATCCTTCAAAAGAATTTTCACTGACGGTTCCAGATCTGAGGAGGGAGTTGCCTCTGCTGTGTTTTGTGCAGTAGATCCCCCTCACAGATGTACCAAACACATTCCCACCGATAGCTCCATCTCCACTGCTGAGTTGATAGCCTTAGTCCTGGCTCTTCAAATGATCTGCAAATCCAAACATAGAAGATTTCCTCATTTTGTCAGACTCCCTTTCTGCATTGGAGGCCATTGCCGGCCGTAATCTCAAGCACCCTCAGCAGCTGAAAGTTTTCGAACTGTACACCTCTCTGAAATGAGATGGATACAACATAGTTTTTGCTTGGGTTCCCGGCTATGAGGCATTCGAGACAATGAGGTGGTTGATCAGCTTGCCAAGACTGCCACAAAGGAAAAGCTGAGCAGATTGTGTATCCCTCACACTGATCTGAAAAACAAAACACAGGCTTATGTCAAGGACCTCAGGCAGGAGGAATGGAACTCGCAGACGGATGACAAATTGTACAAAAACCGTCCAAACCTGAAAGAGTTTTACCTTGTTCCCAAGGTGGCCATAAAGATGAAAACAGCCTTGTGCCGTTTGCATTCAGGACACTCGTTTTACACCCATTCTTATCTTTTAAAAGGTGAAGAAGCTCTGTGGTGCATTCCATGTCATGTACCACTCACAGTGAAACATATTCTTTTCGTGTTGGGACTTGCACGGTATGAGATACAAACACTTTACAGCAGATTCCATGAAAACCCTGTTCAGAGATGTCCCACCTGATGTGAACTTTGAATTTCTCAACGAAATTTTTCATCTGATCTAGCATTTTGCGGGCGAAAGATTTTTGACAAAGTTTCTGGTACGTTTTTGGAAAAATGTGTTTTGAAGAGGTGTGTAAATGTTTTTTTGTGTTTGTTTGTTTCGTTGTTTTTTTGTTGTTGTTGTTGTTTTTTGTAGCTTGTGGGTTGGCTTCGACGTGGTGACAGCCCTGGTATGGCCCTTTGCGGTCGGCTGGGCTATAGGCAACATAACCATACCTTAATTCTTCTATTGTGTAGTTGTTGTTGTGGTAGTTGTAGTAGTTGTTGTTGTTGTTATTGTTGACAGCTTCTGTCTTCATGCATGATATTTTGATATATTTCATTTAACACCATTAAAACATTTGAATTTCGTCATGTGTTGTAATGTTTTGTACTTTTGTAGCAATATGATATGTACACAGTGAGGTTAGAATGAGAAGAGGGAGGGGGAGAGGGGAAGGGGATAGTGGGGAATGGGGATGGATGGGGGGGGGGGGGGAGAGACACTAGAAAATGGGCCTGTCAAATTTGTCCCGTTTGCAAACCGAGCTGGGGAAGTGAGTAGCTTTTAATTGGCAGAAAGATGTGATAACCGGGCCACGGCCAGTCTGAAACTCCAGTAGATGTGCAGCCATAGCAAACTGAGCAGAAATGTCTCTCTCTCTCTCTCTCTCTCTCTCTCTCTCTCTCTCTTCTCTCTCTCTCTCTCTCTCTCTCTTCCCTTTGATAACGAATAAGAGGATAGCTTTCTCTGTGTCTGTGTGTGCAGAGTTTTTTCTTCTTTGTAATCAATTTCCTTATTCTTGTTTGTTGTTTCAATCGTTTTTTTTCCTTCTTCTTTGAATTCATCTACGCGTCAGTATTAATGGAGGAACAACTCATCAACATTTTTATGTATGTGTGATGAGATGTATGTTTGTTAATAGTTTTGTAAGTTTTAGTCGCTAGTCATGCTTAGTCCCTTAGTGGGGCAAGGGTTGGATGAAAAAAAGCATGTGTTTGCTCATCTGTTTCCCTTGGAAATAAAGATTATCATTGTTACCATCATTATCATCATCATCATGATCATCATCATCATCATCATCTCTCTCTCTCTCTCTTCCTTCTGTCTGTCTGTCTGTCTGTCTGTCTGTCTCTCTCTCTGTGTCTGTGTCTGTCTGTCTCTCTGTCTCTCTCTCTCTCTCTCTCTCTCTCTCTCTCTGTTAGCGTCGTGGTATATTTTCAAAGCCCCAGAACAGACAGGACTGTTCGCCTTGCTGGATCACTTTCATGAATTCATCTTTCTTTTCCCCACTCTCTTCACTGACAGACGCAAGGACCATGGCCGATCTCCCGACAAACGGTGCAACACTATAACATGCGGTGGCGACTGCTGCCCTAGCAGTTCGTGTGTGTGCGAGGTTCACGGTGGAACCAGCAATGAAGTGGGCTGCAGCTGCCCCGTCCTGGCTATCCTCGCCAAGTGAGAAATCCGTGCACTCCATCGCACTCCTTCATGTCATAACGCACCTGCTCTCTTGAGACACTTCTTCTCTTGGTTTAGCATGGACCTCTGTCTTCTACTGATCGACTTACCTGGAAACTTCACTTAGACATCAATTTTACAGGATTATATACATATATCTGTGTCGTCCATTGGTAATGTAAAAGCCGCTGGAACTCTTCAGTTGATAAGATTGATGCATACATCTGTGCTTTTTTTTTGTTTAGTCAATGTCTATGTAGTGAATGGTTCCGGGGCGCGCTTGATTGTCCAGTAACTGATTTGGTCAGTTTTTCGCACAGATCTGATTTGCTTTTGTCTGTCATGTTCATCGTTCAGTTATTAGTCATTAGACAGTCAATTAGTCAGTTATTTGTCAGTCACTTCAAATAAGAAACAAAGGCTGTTTGAACCATGAATAGCTACATTCGCTCCGCATTATTAGTCAGTCACTTCAAATAAGAAACAAAGGCTGTTTGAACCATGAATGGCTACATTCGCTCCGCATGGAAATTGCTTGCTTGAAAACTCCACAAAGATTAAATGTTGTGACAACCGCTTCTTGTGTGTGTTCCAAGTAAAGAGAGAGAGAGAGAGAGAGAGAGAGAGAGAGAGAGAGAGAGAGAGAGAGAGAGAGAGTGAGAAAGACAACCAGGCAGACAGACAGGCAGGCAGGCAGACAGACAGACAGAGGGAAAGAGATTCACACACACACACACACACACACACACACACACACACACACACACACACACACACGCACACCCACCCACCCACACACACACACACACATACACACACACATGCACGCACGCACGCACGCACATACTTTCCACACCCTCACTGACGTCTATGCACACGTTTAAATTGATGCATCTACGATGTACGTGAATGGCGGGATCACATCATTGGGACCCCCCACCCCATCCCCCACTACCCCTACCCCATGTCTGTATCCTCCCCAAGTCTGTATCTGCACGCCATCCACCCCAGCCGCTCCGCAAGTCCCCGGTCTATGATTATATCTCTAATGTCTGTAAGTGTATGTTCCCCACTTAACCCCTTCAGGTCTCTGTTCCCCACTTAACCCCTTCAGGTCTCTGTTCCCCACTTAACCCCTTCAGGTCTCTGTTCCCAAGTTCTCTTATCGCTCTTCAACACACACACACACACACACACACACACACACACACACACACACACACACACACACACACACTCCCTCTCTCTCTCTCTCTTTCTTTCTCTCTCTCACACACACACACACACACACACTCACACACACACACGTACACACACACACGCACGTACACACACACACACACACACACCTCTCCTCTCTCTCTCTCTCTCTCTCTCACACAATTCAATTCAATTCAATTCAATTCAAATTTAATCCTTTGACTCCTGTTGGGGCATGGAGGATACAAATGTAACAAAGAGAAATACGAAACTCACTCAGAACAATGTGTGAACATAGCTGCGAAATGCTGAATTCTGG
>CM065736.1:58805256-58807756 GCA_033310375.1 Conus canariensis
GCTATAGCGGTAAACTAAAACATCGGGCATCATCCGTGGCCCATAATGAACATACCTACAAATTTTCAGAAAGATCGGCCCAGTAGTTTTGTCTGGAGCGAGTGGAACACATTTTGACCACGGACACACAGACAGACCCACAGACAGCATTTCTTCGTTCCCATTCTAAAGTACTCCCTGTTCTATAAGAACTGGGAGTACAAAAAGGGTTACATGATGTGACAAGAACCAGTGAAATTATGGCAAAATTTATTTATTTTTGTTTATTTATTTATCTTTATAGATCTTAAGTTGAACTGGTGTGGAAATTTCATGGTGGACAAAATACTTGTGTACTGGTGGTGCGTCGGAAACTCAGCTTATTTGAGGAACACACATAATTTGCTATAAGAGAGAAAAATGATCACGAGCAATTTGTGAGAAAATCAATGTAGAGAAACATTATGTGAACACATTCTTTGGCATCAAAATGGCGTACTGACCAAACTAGAATTGAAAACAAAAGCTTAATTTGAACTTTGTACCCTTTGGGGTAGGTACCTGCATTTTCTGGGGGTAGTAGAAATTGGCTAAGCCTACGTAAGAAAAGACAAAACCAACTATGCTTCTACATTCTTAAGTTTACGTACCGTGTCTACATGAAAAATTGTATGGTATAGTATTTCAGCTGACCAACCTGAATTTAATATATATGGTGCCCAGTTTGTATGACTTTACTACATTTATTCGTTTAGGTTGTCCGTTACATGTGGATACAACACCACGCCGTCATTATCATTCAATTCATTTTTTTTTTCTACGTCAGGCCCATCACCAAGCACAAATAGATCATCTGCATGTGAATTGCTGATATGCCTAAGCAGTTCACAACTCAGCATGGCACTCGCGTTTAGCGACAATATTAATTCAAAATATGTTTAAGTAGCCGCGATATCTGTCAGTTTTATTTCTAATTGCTTCATACGTTTATTTATATAGCTTTTTTTCTCTTTCTGTAGGTCAACTTTACAATTAATGTCACTCCGAGAACTACTGATCCGAACTTTATGGGTTAGCCAAGCTTTAACCTAGACATGGGTCCCCATGCCTCATTTTGGGTCACTTGACCTTTACCCCTGATCTGGGTCAGCTGACCCACTTGGGCTCGCACGTTGTGCGTGTGTGTGTGTGTGTGTTGTTGTTGTTCTTCAATTTAACGTCTTTTCACTAAATGTGATATTAGACAAGGTGTGTGTGTGTGTGTGTGTGTGTGTGTGTGTGTGTGTGTGTGTGTGTGTGTGTGTGTGTGTGTGTGCGTGTGTGTTGAGTGTGTGCGTGCAGCGTGCGTACGTGTGTGCGCGCCCGCGTGCGTGCGTGTGCGTGTGCGTGTGTGCGTGTATGTGTGATGAGGAGAAACTCTAAGTAAGAATTAAACTGTAAAAAAAACAAAAAACAAACAAAACCATCAAAAGTAAAAACAAACAACTGTACAAAATAAGATCATGAAACAGCAATTACAGGATTGAGCCAACTGGGCTTAACATAAGAATTCGTACAAAATTTAAGAGAGACATGGTATCCTGGAATATGCACTTTGAAGCATCCTTTCTAAATTCTGACAAATCGGAATCAAAGTAGGGGCAAAAGTATAGAACGTGTGTTGTTGTACAATTACCAAGGGCGCCGCAAGCACATCGAATAGTCTTGACATATTTTGTTCTGAATGCATTTATTTTTAACCGAAATAATAAGGAGAGAAGTTGTTTACTGTGTCTTGGATATAATCCTATGTTTGTACTACGGTTTAGTGGATCTACTGAGGAAGCCCTTTTTAAAAGATTACTTGCTCGAGAGTTCGTACAACAAAGTATAGAAGAGTCGGGTTTGTGTATTCGGGGGAGAACACTTTCTTTGGAGTATTCCTCAAATTTTTCAAAAGAGGCTCTTTGTAAGAGAGAATATCCTTCATGTAAGCTCAAAGGAATATGAATAGTAGCCGTATTGTCAGAATTGTTTGCACCTACTCGAGCAATCCTGTCAGCCCATTCATTTCCGGATATGAAGCAATGGGAAGGAAGCCAACAAAAATTAACTGTTATACCTCTTGACATAAGGTTGTGAATAAGTAGTTTAATTTCTAATATGATTTCAGCACGATTTTTTGAATTTGTAGATTCTAAAGCTTTAAGATCTGACTTAGAATCTATGCAGAAGAGAATACCATAAAAGTCAAATGATAATTCATTTATGTACTCTACGGCCATTAATATTGCTATTAGTTCTTCTGTAAAAATAGACAGATTTGCCCCAAGATGAAAGGACTTCTCAATTTTTAAAAATAGAATGACAAAGCCACAACCAGCATTATTGTTTAATAGAGACCCATCAGTATAGACTTTTACGAAGTGACGATAACAATCATTGATATGTGATTTTGCTTTGCAAGCTAGAATATTAATGTTATCAGTTTTAGATATAGTAGTATAGTTATAATCAAATTTTGGTTTGAAGAGCTCCCAGT
>CM065736.1:58812756-58830256 GCA_033310375.1 Conus canariensis
TCAGTAGAAGACAGAGGTCCATGCTAAACCTATAGAAGAAGTGTCCTAAGATAGCAGGTGCGTTATGACATGAAACAATGCGATGGAGTGCACGGATTTCTCACTTGCCGGGGCAGCTGCAGGTCTGTTCATTGCTCGTTCCACCATGAACATAGCACTCACACGCACTGCTAGAGCAGCACTCATCACCGCATACCTTAGTGGAGCAACGTTTGTCGGCAGATCGGCCATGGTGCATGTGTCTGTCAGTGAAGAGAGTGGGGGAAAAAAAAGATGAATCCACGAAAATGATCCAGCAAGGCGAACAGTTCTGTCTGTTCTGGGGATTTGAAAATATACCATGACACTAACAGAGAGAGAACGAACGAACGAACGAACGAACGAAATTTTGTTTATTCAGGGATATGAGATAAGCATACAAGCGTGCTTTTTTACACTCAGCCCTGAGGCTAAACAAAAATTCACAACAATAGTGCAGAAAGTTAATTGTCTATATATGTAAAAGTATAGCAAGAAGGAGGAAGAGAAGGAGAAGGAGAAGGAGAAGAGAGAAGAAGAAGAAGAAGAAGAAGAAGAAGAAGAAGAAGAAGAAGGCGAAGAAGAAGAAGAAGAAAGTATGAGAAACATAAATGCACAATATAGTCTACGCCAATTATTTACACGACTGACAAGGCCACAGGAGGTAATTCGGTGATCAATTTAAGAAAAGAAAATGACAGAAAAAATGCTAGTTTAACCGTGAATTTTTTTTTTTTTAATAAAGATTGATCCAATGATAATGGAAAATAGTACAATAATATATAATGAGTAAAAAGATAAAATATGCAGGGTTCAATTTCTGAATAATAACAGTTGCTGACACTTATACTTGTGATATTAGCTCAGACTGAATACTAGAGAACTGTTAAAATAAATTGTTTTTCATTTTTTCAAATGAAGGCGTTTATACGCAACTTTAAACGAATTAATGCTTTTCTTCTGTTTAACATATGTTGGCATTGAATTCCAAAGTGTTCCACCAGAGTAAACTAAGCTACTTTTAAAAAGATCGATTCTTGGTTTCGGTATGATTATGTTATTAGTATATCTTGACTGATTGATTGGAAATCTTGCAGATATATTTGAGGGTGCTAACTGGTTCATAATTCTGAACATCATTATTGCTTTATTATATTCAAATTTATAAGAAAGGGGCAATATATCTCATTCGAGGTAATCTTGAGTAGTTAATGTTGATGTTTTTTGAAGTACTGTTTTGATAGCCCACTTATGGGCCCTGTGCAACGGTTTTAACGTGATTGCACTGCAAGAATCATAGAGAGTAGAAGAATAGTCAATGTAGGACTGGATATATGCATGATAGAAATATTTACGAGAGTTTATATCTAGGAATTTTTTTAATTTAGAAAGCTGAAAAATTTTCTGAGAAACTCGTTTGCTTAAGTTGGAAACATGTGGCGACCAGGAAAGATTATTGTCAATAGTGACACCTAACACTTTATGAGTGCTAACTTCTTCTAGCTTGTTGTTATTAATAAATATAGGGGGCATTGGAGTACTTACAGTTTGTCTTTTTTGACGAGAAGTAATAAGCATGTACTTTGTTTTCTGATCATTTAAGGACATGTGATTCAGTTCTGTCCAGTTAATTAGTCGAGTTACATTTTCTTGCAGGTTTTCTGATAAGAGTTTCAAATCAGTATGTTTTGAATTAATTGATGTGTCATCTGCAAAAAGTTGAGATGAGTCATTAATATGCAGAGGGAGATCGTTTATATAGACTAAAAAAAGAAGGGGACCGAGTACTGACCCTTGTGGTACACCAAATTTTAGGGGTAAACAACTGGACTGAGTGTTGTTAATGAGAACTGATTGTTGTCGATTAGTGAGGAATGACTTAATGAGAGAAAGAACAGGGTCAGCCATTTTGTAAAGAGCCAGTTTACGTAATAATAGATGATGATTTATGACATCAAAGGCTTTACAGAAATCAACAAAGAGGACTCCAGTGAATTCTAAATTATTGATAGCCGCTAGCCATTGATCAACTAAGTTTATTAATGCAGTATGACAAGAGTGATTCGATCGAAATCCAGATTGGCTGGGATGGGTTAGATTATATTTAAAGAAATGGGAAGACAAATGTTTATGGTTGTGTTTTTCAAGAGGTTTAGATAGAAGAGAAATGATAGAAATTGGTCTGTAGTTTGAGGGGTCTATTTTATTTCCAGATTTAAAAAGAGGTATGACTTTAGCTTTCTTAAGAATATCAGGAAAATAACATTTATCTAAACACAAATTGTATAAATACGTAAGTGAATCAGAAATAATTGGGGCACTTAGTTTTAAAATGATACCATCTATGTTATCAAGACCTCTAGTTCCATTTTGCTTCATATGTACAAGAGAAAAATAAACATCATATAGAGATATTGGAGGAATGATTAATTCAATTTCTATTGATTTAGAGTTACAGAAGTCAGAAAGAAGTTTCAAATCATTATTGTCTGATTTGTCATTTTTTATTGTGATATCAGCTATATTACAAAAATGTTTGTTTAGAATCTCGGCAGACATTTCGTTAGGAATAACAGTTGCCTTGTCAATACATTTATTGGTAAGAATATTTATGGCTTTCCAAATAGGTTTGGAATTATTCTGGGGACAGCTGGAGATTAAGTTTTTGAAATAATTCCTTTTTGAATATCGCAACATAGATGTAACCTTGTTTCTTTGTTTCTTATATTCTTCAAATTGTTTAGTTTTCAAGAGATTATTCCTTATATGTATGGCTTCTTCAATTTCTTTAGATAACCATGGGGGTTTGGGAGAATATCTGACCCTTTTGGTGACAAATGGGGCATGTTTATTGCATATATCAATGAACATTTTGTGCCAGAGTTCAAAGGCTTGGTCAGGGTCTGTGTACTGATAAACATAGGATAGTTGTGATTCTGCTAAATGTCTAAGGAAAGCATTCTTATCAAAACTGCTAAAAGATCTATATGTAACAGTTTTATGTCCAGGTTTAGGAATTTTAATGTTCTTTTTAAACCAAGTTACGCATATGGGTAAATGATCACTACAACCACAGTAGGGGGTACATATTTCAATACTATTTTGTACTTGGTTAACATAAATATGATCGATTAAAGTTTGCGATGTAGAAGTAATGCGGGTAGGAGAATTAACTAATTGTGACAGCCCAAAATTTACGAAAAGTTGATTCCATTGGGAATTACTTTACAAAGATCTATATTAAAATCTCCTAAGAGGACGACTTCGTAATTTGTGAGTGAGACGTCTTCCATCATGTTGTTAAATTTATCATACCAATGGACATGTTCCGCTGGGTTCCTATACAGAAATCCAATAAGTAATGGTTTGTTGTTTTTACTCTTAACTTCAATCCAAATCGACTCAACGCCATGACTTTCGAAAGCTGTTACACGTTGATAAGTTAGAGAAAGACTAGAATAAAGTATCAAGCCTGTTTGTAAAGGACCTACTGGGTCAAGGCGAATGTGATGGTACCCTGGTATTGAAAGCTCAGAATCAGATACATGATTTGTTAGTCTTGTTTCAGCACAGCAAAATATATGGAATTGCTTTCCAGAATTAAATAAGATGGAGGAAAGTTAATCACGCTTGTTAAGTATATGATTAATATTTAAGTAGCCTATTCTAAGACCCTCTTTACTTGGCCAGTCATGTACAGTCGACATTTTAGACGGGAAAGCAATTTGCCACAGATACTAGATCAGTGAAATTCGATTTACAATCTAAAAGAAAACAACAATCAAAACAAACGAGAGAGAGAGAGAGAGAGAGAGAGAGAGAGAGAGAGAGAGAGAGAGAGAGAGAGAGAGACAGACAGACAGACAGACAGACAGACAGACAGACAGACAGACAGGAGAGAGAGAGAGAGAGAGAGAGAGAGAGAGAGAGAGAGAGAGAGAGAGAGACACACACACACAGACAGACAGAAGGAAGAGACAGACAGACAGACAGAGATGATGATGATGATGATAATCTTTATTTCCAAGGGTAACAGATGAGCAAAGACATGTTTTGTTTCACCCAGCCCTTGTCCCACTAGGGGACTAAGCATGATTAGCCCTTGCCCCACTAGGGGACTAAGCATGACCAGCCCTTGCCCCACTAGGGGACTAAGCATGACTAGCCCTTGCCCCACTAGGGGACTAAGCATGACCAGCCCTTGCCCCACTAGGGGACTAAGCATGACCAGCCCTTGCCCCACTAGGGGACTAAGCATGACCAGCCCTTGCCCCACTAGGGGACTAAGCATGACTAGCCCTTGCCCCACTAGGGGACTAAGCATGACTAGCCCTTGCCCCACTAGGGGACTAAGCATGACCAGCCCTTGCCCCACTAGGGGACTAAGCATGACCAGCCCTTGCCCCACTAGGGGACTAAGCATGACTAGCCCTTGCCCCACTAGGGGACTAAGCATGACTAGCCCTTGCCCCACTAGGGGACTAAGCATGACCAGCCCTTGCCCCACTAGGGGACTAAGCATGACTAGCCCTTGCCCCACTAGGGGACTAAGCATGACCAGCCCTTGCCCCACTAGGGGACTAAGCATGACTAGCCCTTGCCCCACTAGGGGACTAAGCATGACCAGCCCTTGCCCCACTAGGGGACTAAGCATGACTAGCCCTTGCCCCACTAGGGGACTAAGCATGACTAGCGACTAAAACTTACAAAACTATTAACAAACATACATCTCATCACAAATACATAAAAATGTTGAGTTGTTCCTCCATTAGCACTGACGCGTAGATAAATTCAAAGAAGAAGAAGAAGAAGAAGAAGAAGAAGAAGAAGAAGAAGAAGAAGAAGAAGAAAAAACCGATTGAAACAACAAACAAGAATAAGGAAATTGATTACAAAGAAGAAAAAACTCTGCACACACAGACACAGAGAAAGCTATCCTCCTATTCGTTATCAAATGAAAGAGAGAGAGAGAGAGAGAAGAGAGAGAGAGGAGAGAGAGAGAGAGAGAGAGAGAGAGAGAGAGAGAGAGAGAGAGGACGAAAGAAAGAAACTGCCACCATTTCTGCTCAGTTTGCTATGGCTGCACATCTGCTGGAGTTTCAGACTGGCCGTGGCCCGGTTATCACATCTTTCTGCCAATTAAAAGCTACTCACTTCCCCAGCTCGGTTTGCAAACGGGACAAATTTGACAGGCCTATTTTCTAGTGTCTCTCCCCCCCCCCTCCATCCATCCCCATTCCCCACTATCCCCTTCCCCTCTCCCCCTCCCTCTTCTCATTCTAACCTCACTGTGTACATATCATATTGCTACAAAAGTACAAAACATTACAACACATGACGAAATTCAAATGTTTTGATGGTGTAAAACGAGATCTATCAAACTATCATGCGTGAAGACAGAAGCTGTCAACAAACAACAACAACAACAACAACAACAACAACAACAACAACAACAACAAACAATAGAAGAATTAAGGTAAGGTTATGTTGCCCATAGCCCAGCCGACCGCAAAGGGCCATACCGGGGCTGTCACCACGTCGAAGCCAACCCATAAGCCGCAAAAAAAAAAAAAAAAACACCAACCAACCAAACAAAAAAACACATTTTCCAAACACGCACCAGAAATTTCGTCAAAAATCTTTCGCCTGCAAAATCCTAAATCAGATTAAAAAAAAATTTGTTGAGAAATTCAAAGTTCACATCAGGTGGGACATCTCTGAACAGGGTTTTCATGGAGTCTACTGTAAAGTGTTTATGTCTCATACCGTGCAAGTGCCAACACGAAAAGAATATGTTTCGCTGTGAGTAGAACATGACATGGAATGCACCACAGAGCTTCTTCACCTTTTAAAAGATAAGAATGGGTGTAAAACGAGTGTCCTGAATGCAAACGGCACAAGGCTGTTTTCATCTTTACGGCCACCTTGGGAACAAGGTAAAACTCTTTCAGGTTTGGACGGTTTTTGTACAATTTGTTATCCGTCTGCGAGTTCCATTCCTCCTGCCTGAGGTCCTTGACATAAGCCTGTGTTTTGTTTTTCAGATCAGTGTGAGGGATACACAATCTGCTCAGCTTTTCCTTTGTGGCAGTCTTGGCAAGCTGATCAACCACCTCATTGCCTCGAATGCCTCATGGCCGGGAACCCAAGCAAAAACTATGTTGTATCCATCTCATTTCAGAGAGGTGTACAGTTCGAAAACTTTCAGCTGCTGAGGGTGCTTGAGATTACGGCCGGCAATGGCCTCCAATGCAGAAAGGGAGTCTGACAAAATGAGGAAATCTTTGTTTCAATTTGCAGACCATTTCAAGAGCCAGGACTAAGGCTGTCAGCTCAGCAGTATAGATGGAGCTATTGGTGGGAATGTGTTTGGTACATCTCTGAGGGGGATCTACTGTACAAAACACAGCAGAGGCAACTCCCTCCTCAGATTTGGAACCATCAGTGAAAATTCTTTTGAAGGATGGAAACTTTGAATACAGTTCAGCAAAAATGGACTTGTATGCTATGGGACTAGTGGAATCTTTCCGGTATGAGGTTAAATCAAACCGGATCTCTGGAGTGAAGAAAGTCCATGGAAGGTCATCAGGAAACTTGGGTAAATCACAAACTACTCCAAGGTCTATATCTGCTTTGTTCAAATGGGGAAGGACACAAATTCCCAAGGGTAGAATGGAATTGGGGTAGCCATCGAATTTCTTTCGGAACTTGGGGTCAAAAACACAGTCAAATGCAGGGTTTTGAGGTCCAGAAGAGAGATTCACACAGTAGTTCAAGGCAAGTTCAATCGACGATTTGAGAGGGATGGTTTTCCTGCCTCAGTAAACAGGGATGGTGCGGAATGCACTCAGACAGAGTCGAAGCCCTTGATGGTGGATGGGATCTAGACTTTTCAGGTAGGATGGTCTGGCCGAGCCGTACACTACACACCCATAGTCCAGTTTGGAGCGGATCAAAGCCCTGTAAAGATGGAGGAGAGTTTTCTTGTCAGTACCCCGATATGTGTGTGCCACAACTCGCAGAATGTTTAGTGCTTTCTGATATGCAGTTTTTAAGTGTTGGGTATGACTTTTAAAGTTTAGTTTTTGATTAAAAAAAATAGCAACAGAAATTTGGCTTCTTTCGCAGCTGGAATAGCGGAATTGTCCAGACAAATCTAGGATCAGCAAAAAACTGACGAAAATTGTGAAAATGAATTGACTGAGTTTTAGTGCTTGAAAAGTTAAACCCGTCTTCCTCGACCCACTGTTGAATCTTATTTACACAACGCTGAAGTCGACGTTGTACGCTGGCGTAAGAGGTTCCAACTGCATACAGTGTGAAGTCATCAACAAACAGAGAGGACTCAGAATCCTGGTTTACTGATTTGACAATGCCGTTGATTTTGATGCTGAAGAGAGCAGGAGAAAGAATGCTCCCTTGAGGTACACTCAACTCCTGCCCATGGATGTCAGACAGCGTGGTGCCATGACGGACTTGGAACTGCCAGTCAGCCAGAAAATTTTGAATAAATAAAGGCAGATGACCACGAAAACCAAGTCCATGCAGATCCTTAAGGATTCCAGATTTCCAGGTAGTATCGTACGCTTTTTCCAGATCAAAAAAGATAGAGACCACATGCTGTTTATTGATGAAGGCGTTGTGGATGGTGGTTTCCAGACGGACTAAATGGTTAACTGTCGAGTGGTACTTCCGGAACCCGCTCTGTTCACCGGCTAAAAGGCCATCGGTTTCCAGCTTCCACATCAGTCGGGAGTTGACCATCTTTTCCATTAGCTTACAGAGGCAGCTGGTCAGAGCTATTGGACGATAGTTTGAAGGACTGGTAAGGTCTTTTCTGGGCTTAGGAATCGGAATGATCAGGTCTTTCCGCCAGGAGGACAGAAAGCATCCTGTTGCCCACATATAGTTGTAGACTTTCAGAAGGGTCTGGAGACAGCTTTTTGGGAGATGCTTTGAAACCTGATAATGAATATCATTCAGGCCAGGAGCAGAATCGTTGCAGGTTTGCAGAGCTGATTTCAGTTCATCAGTTGAAAAAGGTAGATTGTCGGCTTCAGAGTTGTCTGATGTGAAATTGTATGAAGATTTTTCTCTGAGTTACTTGTTTCTTAAAAAGGCTGCAGTTTTACTTGAGGATGATGCGTTCTGCATCAGCAAGTTCCAGGTGATGAATTGACGGGTTGGTTTTCTTCCCTTTAATTTTCTTGATGATGTTCCAGACTTTTTTCTTGGATGTTTCAGATGTCAGCCCAGAGCAGAAGTTTCTCCAAGACCAACGCTGAGCCCATGTGCATACTTTTGAGATCTGTTGGCAGTCAGAATTGAACCAAGGTGTTTTAGGCAGTTGGAGTTTATTGGAAGACATTGGAATACAGGTTCTGCTGGGTGTTGATTTTGGAGAATGACAGTTTCCTGGAGCTCCTTTGAAATATTTGCAGCAAAAAGATTCCAGCTGGCCTTCTTATATTAATATGTTCTGGGACAGAGACGTTTTCAGTAATAATGTCTAGCAGCAGATGGTGTGACTGCTGGGCAGTCTGAGAGGTGGTGGATTTATTGCCCCCCGCCCCCACTTTGGACTGGGAGGTGGTGGAATTGCCTCTACCGGGGCTTGACATTTTTTCTTGCAATATTTTAGAAAAATGAAGACATCGGTTTGACAGCAAACTGAACGTGTTGAAACTTTCTTCACAGCCGAAGTGTATGAAGAAACTGAAGAAGACTGACAAGCAAGGACCTGCTTTCGTGCCTAAAAAAAGAGATTTCGTTTTCCGTTTTAACTTTTTGTATCTTAGCTTCCTGGATCCAAACTGGGCAGTTGCGTGAAGAGGAGGGGTGGTCGCCATCACAGTTTGCACAATGAGCCGATCTTTACACAGCCCATTATAGGTTGCTTTGCAGCAAACACCACACAACTCCTCCCCAGTGCAGCGATCTTCCTCTTGAAGCATCGCATCGGAAATGGAATGTAAAGTTGGACTCGCACGTTCAAATAAGCCACTTTGATGACTTGTGGCAATGAAGGGGTGCAAAAGGTCAGAAAGAGGGTGTTGGTGGGCACTCTTTCTGTATCTTTGCGAACTTTCACCCTATGTACGTCTATCACAACTTGGGATGCTAGTTCCGTTTTGATTTCCGTCTCCGAGATGCCTCCGAGATCTGGGCATTGAATGACTTCTTCGGATGAATTCAGCTGTTTATGGGGAGTCACCTGGATCTCTCTATCTACCAGTTTTGTGGCTCTCAGAAGCTGCTGTGATTGTATCTTGGATTTGCACTGGATGAGGAAGGTTCCATTTTTAATCTTTTTACTGACTGCAGATCTCCAGTAATGCCCTGGGAGCCCTTATGAATGGAAAATGGGCCGAGTGCGGAAATTGGTTTGTCCTTTTCTGCACTTTCCACAATCAACCATGCAGACCAAAATCCTGTTCTTCTTGTCTCTGCTTTGGAGTCAAAGTCCACCTCAGACTCCAGCAGTACTTTTTTTTAGCATAGGAATGTACCTTTCATTTTTTTTTTTTGGAGGGGGGGGGGGGGGGGGGATTTTAGGTGAAGGTAATTTTTTTGTTGTATTTAATTACATCTCTCCCTTACCCACCCACCATGGTGTCCAACTAAGGGGCCAGGGCCAAGAAGTCACTGTCTTGACCCCTTCCAGGCTTAAGTAGAGAAATACGACAAACAGAAGCCCACCAACCCTATCCCCCCTGATCATGCTCAACTCCCGGGGTCAGAGAGCTGAGCACTGCAAGGGTTAACTTGGCCAGCCAGAGAACTGCCTGTCTTGACCCAGCCCCATGCAGGGGGAGCCGACTGATACACCTGGGCCAGAGTGTACCTCATGTCGAGGAGAGGTCTGAGCCAAAGAGAAGTTAAGGGCACTCTCAATCACCAGGATCTCATTCCCCTCCATCACAGGTCGCACTGCACAGCAAACGTGGCGGATCTTAAGAAGACCACAGAGAGATAAAGAATGTGGAAAAGAAGGCTTGAAGGGGAGACGAAGAGAGAAAAGATCCGTTAAGAAAGGCAGAAGACAGAATAGGAAAAAGGTGGGTTACTATTTGTCTGGGCCCTCACTCCTAACCTTTCTGACATGGGAGACCCTACCAGGGGCATCAATTCCTACCACGTAGTGCTTAGGCCAGTCAGCAGCTTGGCTAGACAGGCCTAGAAGCGTTAAAAAGAACTAACCATCTAGTCGAGTATTGATGCCCCTGTCAGCAAAGCCTAAAAGATCACTGGACCGCGCAAGCCCTCTGACCACAGCAAGGTTTCAACCCTGGAGGGCAACAGAAGAATTTCATTCACTTAACCGTTGGTTACATTATATGATAATTTACGAGATATTTCTTACATTTTATGCAAAAACAACGCAGCAAAAGATTTAAAAGACGAGATGACGAAACAGCTACATTAGTAAATACTTTAAAACGTACTCAAGAATGACAGAGGGACCAATGTAAAACATTGCAAATACTATCATGTGGTAGAAACACTACCGTGGTGCTGGTAACGCAATGAACGCCACAGTAGTGTCTCTCGCAAACGCAGTGAACACTACGTGGTGAGATCTATTACCAGAATGTTTGATCAGCTACCCAAACAAAGTACCTTACCTCTTGCTCTTCGAAACCAACAGTTCCAAAGATTTCATTTTGATTTTCCACTACAGCTTCAGACAAATCTTTGTAGTCTCAATAACCTGTATAAATACACACATTCTTCAAGCACTAACAAAAAGTCCATTTGGTTTTCACAGGCAAAACAAACAAACAGGAACACCAAGGAACACTGCTCCCAAATCATCTATCCAATACGCAGAAATTGTTGTAAAGTGAACACCACAGTCAACTTCTCTCCCTTTCCATATCCTATCATGGTTTTCAGTGATTGTGTTTTCAGCATGAATGGGTAGCGCTTGTAGCTCGAAGGTCACGAGATCCGCATGGGCAGGGGCAGTGATGCATGCGTACGCTGTAAGGACTGTCGTGTGTCCGGCGTATGCCTCAGGCACTATGGTAGTTTCTAAAGCGTGAGAAGCTGATAGTTGTGGCCACACACCCCAATTGAGGATTTTGCACTCAATCACTATATAATCCATGTAATCGTTTTGAAGCCTACCATAAGGTTGAGCCAGCATTTAATGTTCAACTGATAAAAGATCAAAAGAACAACTCCCCACCAATTATTTCCCCTGTTTTGGGAGGATACCCACTGATGACATCACATCCAATCTTCAAATGCATGACTTTCTCCTTCGTTGTCGTCACATTTCAGGCCTTTACACTCATCCGTGACTTTATCTTTGCACCAGGTGGTAGCCCCCAAATAGTCCTATTCCTTTGATTTTGATCTGTCTGCTTGGAATCACCTGGCTTGTACCTTGATGGCCATATGAAAGAAGATGAGGAAAATCAACTTTCAGACAAAATAAAAATCCTCAAAACAATCTAATTGCGCCAGTTTATAGATACTCGACTCCTTAAGTAAGGCCATGGCGCATTGATTTTTGGTGTGTAGCCTTTATTGACTGTGGTTGGTCTTTTTGTGTGGAGTGATTCTGGCGAGGTATAATCCGACATATTATCTAACACAATCGGCAAACATTAGCTAACACAATCGGCGAACATTAGCTAACACAATCGGCAAACATTAGCTAACACAATCGGCGAACACGTAGAAGACCAGGTCTGGGAACACCAATCCACCGCCAGACGTTAGCTGTTCACAACGGACAACAACAACAACGGCCAAGGCTCGCAGAACGGCACGTGAGAAGGCACTACAATCATCACATCTAGTGTTCCTGACAACAGCGTGTTCAGACTACGTTCTAGGGATTTCACTTCTGTGTAAAATGTTATGCGCGTGTTCACTCAAAGTACCTTGGTTAAAGTCTCATTCAGACCTTTGAGGAAATAGAGTCAGAAACAATTTTAATGACAAGAGGAAATTGTTTTTTCTGTACTGAAACGACTCGATGGAGATTCGAACCTACAAAGCCAGGATCACCAGGATTACGAATCTGGATTCTACCCACTGAGCTATCTCGGCTCCCTGATGAGATACCCCAAAGGCATCGACTTTTTTTCTTTTTTTTTTTTCTCTCCTTTTTTCTGTCCTGTCTTCTGGTACCACCTCAGTGACACCGCACCCACGCCGCTCATTCTGAATCCTCGCCCACAGCCACAGCCTGGCCTGGTCCATTGCAGTCCTGTCACCAGCAATCCACAGGGAGCAGTCAATGTCAAGCCGTGAAGAGGCAACACACCAGAGGAGACACTGCATGCCGCTGAGTCACCTCGGTGGTGTTCAGTGATGCCTGTTCTGATCCAACATACACAGGATAACACCTACTAAGCCCCCTACTGAATAATTGCTTAGTCACAGAGCCGGCATGAGTGAGCTCTCCCTCCGGAGTGCGTCATCACGTCCGTCCAATGGCAGTCCCCATAAACTTGCCGATACTGGTGACCCCGACGGAATCAAACCAAGGCCACAGACATGGAGAGCACATCAAAACTGAGGTCACCATGAGAGCAGGACATGAAGGGCCACAGAATTTGAGACTTCTTTTATGTGGATCAATGAGAATGAGGATGTTGAAGATGATGACACGGACTTCCATTCTGGTCTGAGACTGCATGGCAGGGCTGTACTCTACACTTCCTTTCATGATGTATTCTGACATCAACCAGGCCCGAGAGATACAGACACCTGCAGTGTTGATCAGGAAATTTGGGCAACACTCTCAGAGACACACCCATTAGGTGAATGAAACTCGACTGTGTGGTCCAAGTCTTCCCAGCTGAGCCCATAGAAAACTCAACTCTGGGTAGGAGCTGGCTGGGGCAGAAAAATCCCACATGACTCTGATGGGAATCGAACCCACAACCTACTAGCCGGGAGTCTGCGATGCTAACCACTTCACCATGGGGCTGGTGGCAGTGGATTGTCTTGTCATATGAACAGCAGTGGATTGTCTCGCCGTATGAATGGCAGTGCATTGTTTTGCCGTAGGAACGGCAGTGGATTGGTCTCGCCGTATGAATGGCAGTGGATTGTCCCGCCGTAGGAACGGCAGTGGATTGTCTCGACGTATGAATGGCAGTGGATTGTCTCGCCGTAGGAACGGCAGTGGATTGTCACGCCGTATGAACGGCAGTGGATTGTCTCGCCGTATGAACAGCAGTGGATTGTCTCGCCGTATGAACGGCAGTGGATTGTCACGCTGTATGAACGGCAGTGGATTGTCTCGCTGTATGAACGGCAGTGGATTGTCTCGCCATATCAACGGCAGTGGATTGTCTCGCTGTATGAGCGGCAGTGGATTGTCTCGCCGTATGAACGGCAGTGGATTGTCACGCTGTATGAACGGCAGTGGATTGTCTCGCTGTATGAACGGCAGTGGATTGTCTCGCCATATCAACGGCAGTGGATTGTCTCGCTGTATGAGCGGCAGTGGATTGTCTCGCCGTATGAGCGGCAGTGGATTGTCTCGCCATATGAACGGCAGTGGATTGTCTCGCCGTATGAACGGCAGTGGATTGTCTCGCCATATGAACGGCAGTGGATTGTCTCGCCGGTGGACGGCATTTCGTGGTGTGGGACGTCAGGTGACAGAGCGCGGCATCCCTGCCACTCCATGGAGGATGAACCGCACGGAGCTTTGGGGCTGACTGCCTGGGCGCGTTGGGCACCTTATATCTCTGGGAGGCCGGGCCAAAGATCTATAGTGCGCAGGGAGCGAGATCACTGACAGGGTACGAAGCAGCGCTCTGTCAGTCCTCGTCCTGCTTCCCTTGAGTCAGCGCTCATCCTGAGTCAGCCTCTCACGGGACAGGACTTCCGCCACTCGAACATGAAGACAGACCACCGGTAGCCCTGACAACACGCTGCATGGGGCACCAAAGCGCCAAATGTCGACGAGCACACATAAACATTGGAAACTACCGTCTTCCTGCCCACCGCATCGCGCGTGTGCAACCTCCGGAATCGATCTCAAGAAATCCTAGGTACCTGTCCAGGAACTTCCTAAAGACGGGGCATCGGTCTGCAAAAGTTCGGCCTTCCCCACACTGAGCTAGATAGAAACCACAACGCTTCTACGTAGCTGGCACGAATCAACACACAGAGTGTCCTTAACAGACTACGGCTGATACAACGTTAATCTCACCAGTCAACTGTGTTCCGCTTGGTACTTGTAGAATTGAAAACGTTGGTGCTGATTACAATTTTTGTGTATTTCACAACTACTTTGACCAACACCATTTTGCAAACAACAAGTGGACGGCCCTGATACAGATTGAATGCAGCGGAATTGGACATGTTACTTAAGTGGATGGATTATAACGCCTCATTCAGACGAGCGAGACCACTGAAACCTCTGTCCATCTTATACAATAGAATATGGAAGAAAATACAATAGCAGCCGACAGAATAGAGACAATCCTTCGCCAAAGACAACGTCTATAGTTGGAAGAAAAACGACCAAGGTTTACCTTCTCAAGTGGAGTCTGGGGGCACTGCGTGCCTCACCGGCAGTACGGTCTCTGTCCATCGCTTGCCGATCTACACAAGAAACCATCACCACACCATCAACAAAGTTGTGTCATGTGAACTTTTCATCGTTCTGTATACATATGTGTGTGCACAGACAGAAGCATTCAAAGCGAAATGAGAGAGAAACAGAGACAGAGAGAGAGAGAGAGAGAGAGAGAGAGAGAGAGAGAGAGACACACACACAGACAGACAGACAGACAGACAGACAGAGACAGAGACAGAGAGAAAGAGAGAGAATTTGAAGAGTAATGCATTACGTATTTCAGTATGGAAAAGCTTCGAGACACTTTCTCGGAGAGTCAATCGTATCAACGCGACATAGACTATTTCAATATGGAAAACGATCTTCCACAGGGTTACGGGAACCGAGTCATTTTCTGTACACCGAGAGAAAATCTTACAGATCGCAGTTAGGTCCCTGCGTCCCAGGGAACTGGGTCATTTTCTACACACCAAGATAGTGATCTTCTTCATGAAGCAGTATGATCTAAGCTTTTCTACGGCTCAGAGGAGGACAACAGACAGAGCAGAATGTGATCAAGTCGCCAGGGATGATAAGAGTAACATCAATAGCATTAAAACAATAGTGTGAAAGGGTTAAAGCGGCGTGACGAGGAAAGAGACAGTTCTACAGTATATTTGTAGACGAGGGCCGGGCCGACTGCACGTGAACATCGGAGATGTACGCAAGTTTTGCAGCCAGGAGAGAGGGGTCAGATGTTTTCTTTTTGGTTCATGACCTTGTGCTTCTTCACCATTTTTGTGGGGGGAAAAACCACACTAAATCAAAGTGTTTGCCCTTGTAGGTGGAAAGAGAAAAGGCCGTTGTGTTGCCCATGTAGGTGGAAAGAGAACAGGCCGTTGTGTTGATCGGGACAGACGCACTGAGCGTCAAAACCACAGGCATGAATGAGATAAAAGGCACACAGAGAAGAGTTCAGACGTGAAGAAGGTGAGCTGGGTAGACAGAATGGAGGAAAAGATGGTGTTTGCAAATGGCGAGACAGTGGTACGAAAAGAAAGAACATGTCCAGGAGTCGAGGAAGGTGTAGGAAAAAATGGGAGTGTTGAAAACCAACTTTCAGAACAAAACGTTTCGCAAATGACCGGGGCGACCTCAGGATTTCAGATAAAGTCAATGAAAACAAATTTATGAGAAGGTAATCAGTCAACGTCGGCGGAGATGTTCTGATTAGCAGCTTCCGAAATGGCATTAACATCTGGTTGCTCTGATGAATAATAAACAAGAACGCTGGACATGCCATCGACACGTACAATACTGTTTTAACATGAATTTACAGGCTAGGCAATGTTGCACGTGCCTACGACACAATCAGTACCGATGCCACGTGAAGAGGACACCTCTGGAGCCCGTCAAAAAGGTACCCCAGTCAGCAGGGATACTCTTACCATGAAGAAACGCTAGGAAAAGACAGTGTCCTTAAACCTGGGCCATGAAGAGAACCTTTTGGTTTGATTTATTTCAGTTCTTATTTTTGAATTTTGTCTTGTAAAGAAATGGTTACGATAATCGCACTTTGCTGATAATCATGGAGAAGATAAGTAATTGAAAAGAGCTGAATTTATTACTGTATAGTCTAAACAGTAAATTCCGATTAAGTGTCGAGCTAATGTCTAGTGGAGTATTGCGCATGAAAATTCCGGTGCACATTTTTTTTTGCAGAACACGAACAAGACTAAGCACAAAAGGTCATTTCCGCGGTTTGCCCTTCGTCTACAACCCACTGTCCCGTGTTCTTCATTTTCAGACATTAGCACAGCTGAGAGAAAGAAGAAAAACACGTGGGTTAGGAACAATTTGAGTGATTGGCGGATAGGCAGACGAGCAGACAGGCAGTCGAAAAACAACTAGCACTAAAGCATCTTACCCCCGTCCCCATAAATAGCACTAAAGCATCTTACCCCCGTCCCCATAAATAGCACTAAAGCATCTTACCCCCGTCCCCATCTGAGTTTCCCAGGGGCAGGAGAAGTAGAAGGAGCAGCAGTACCATTCCCAGTGTTGACATGGTTATGATCTGTCAGTCCTGAAACAGTCCCACTGAAATAACACCAATCACATGGTTATAATCTGTCAGTCCTGAAACAGTCCCACTGAAATAACACCAATCACATGGTTATAATCTGTCAGTCCTGAAACAGTCCCACTGAAATAACACCAATCACATGGTTATAATCTGTCCTGAAACAGTCCCAATGAAATAACACCAATCACATGGTTATGATCTGTCAGTCCTGAAACAGTCCCAATGAAATAACACCAATCACATGGTTATAATCTGTCCTGAAACAGTCCCACTGAAATAACACCAATCACATGGTAATAATCTGTCAGTCCTGAAACAGTCCCACTGAAATAACACCAATCACATGGCTATGATCTGTCAGTCCTGAAACAGTCCCACTGAAATAACACCAATCACATGGTTATAATCTGTCAGTCCTGAAACAGTCCCACTGAAATAACACCAATCACATGGTTATAATCTGTCAGTCCTGAAACAGTCCCACTGAAAATATTAATAACACCAATCACATGGTTATGATCTGTCAGTCCTGAAACAGTCCCAATGAAATAACACCAATCACATGGTTATGATCTGTCAGTCCTGAAACAGTCCCAATGAAATAACACCAATCACATGGTTATAATCTGTCAGTCCTGAAACAGTCCCACTGAAATAACACCAATCACATGGTTATAATCTGTCAGTCCTGAAACAGTCCCAATGAAATAACACCAATCACATGGTTATAATCTGTCAGTCCTGAAACAGTCCCACTGAAATAACACCAATCACATGGTTATAATCTGTCCTGAAACAGTCCCAATGAAATAACACCAATCACATGGTTATGATCTGTCAGTCCTGAAACAGTCCCAATGAAA
>CM065736.1:58835256-58837756 GCA_033310375.1 Conus canariensis
TAAATATCGGAAAGCGAGAGAGGTTTTCAAAAGAACCATAAAACCTTGCATCGCACGTGTTTGTGCTGTAGTAACCCGCCATGTTTATTCCCCTTGTTCACTCATTTGAAAACAATATTGTGGACTTTATTGATTACAGTTTAGCTTTTGATTTTGTATGATGGTTCTGCCTTTAGAGCCATTTCATTCAAAACAATACACATGGAAAATTACTCAGCGTTATTGCTAACATGCATTAATTGTGCAGAATAATACGTCTGCCGATTTGTGCATACGAGTGGTGTGCAACAAGGTGACAATTTATTGCCCTATTTGTTCGTATTTAGCCTGAATGCCCTTGAACCGTTTATGATGGAGAATGATGCTCCTCGTTAAATATTAATCTTGTTTTGTAAACATGGGAGAATGGATGCTCCTCATTTAACATGATACTGTTTTCAAAACAGTCTATAAAAGATCTTATTAATATAATATAATAATATATCATAAATACAATATAAAATTCAGCTGGGTGAGAACTAGGCCGTGAGGCCTTTAGCTGATCTTTTGATCAGACACTAAAACTGCTTAACTAAAAAGCTATCCTAAACGATCTTTTGATCATTCATCCTGATTCTATTACTTGTGACTTGTTATTACACTGCTTGTGCTCTTGTAGGCTTATAATATTATTCTATTACAACAAAAAAGGATTTTTACTGCAATTGCGACATATTCTCGTTATGTATTATCAAAAACAACAGTTAGATATGAATCCACAAAATTAAGATGTCAGTTTAAGAAAATCGAAAATGAAAATGAAAGTTATTTTCATTGTGGAAATGGAAGCGTATATTGATTCTGTTAGGTACTTAGATTTTAGAGTTCAGTCAGAATGAAAGCTTTGATGAGAGACAAAGAGCCATGTATTATTTATTCAAAGATACCAGGAATCGAAACTCTCACGTCACGATTGTTTTATCTTATGCGCTGATCTGACACAGATACGTTCTGTATGTTTGTATAAGATGTCAATGTTTTATTGCTTTGCAATATAATGTTTAAAGCAGTTTGAAAAAAATGTCTTTCATTCGGACTTGGCATTAGTCACTTGAAGGAAACCAATATATTCAAGATAAACACTTGGAACTGGTTTCGCAGGAAACAGGTTTAATTAAAAAAAATACTGGATCACTGAGTTATGTTCATGCGATTTCGCTGTTGCACCCATCGGCTCGGTACAGAAATGGAACGACAGGATGGTTTATGTATACAAATAAAAGAAACACAAAGCGAAATTCATCACCTACTTCATTCATACCACGGGGGTTGTCTAAAGCCTGTGGCAGGGAAGATGGATTCTATTTTGTGTCTGCTGGTTCAAAATGTGTATGATGATGAAATGTATTTTGTGGTGTTTGATTGTCCAAAAATGTAGCCATACATCATGCAGATTTTATTCTGATCTCGGGTCTTCATACTCACCTCAGTTGTCTTACTGACTAACTTGAGTGCCACAACAATAGCGTGTGTTATATACTGTTTTTGTACGCTCTAGTGTCTTCTTTATTTTCTTGTAAGTGCCAGTGGAAATTTCACATGACGATAACTATTTACGCGTTGTAATTATCTTCCACACACACCCTCCTCTACCCCCATCCCCGCCTGACAGCCAATGGGACGAACAGAAAGAAACGCTGTTCACTGTTCAAACCCAGGCAGTGTGGCTCTCCTACCAGTGGAGTCAGCAGACAGAAGGAATGATAGGTCACTACAGTGATGGACACAGAAGGGGACAGGATGGGCTGACTGTGAGACAGGAGGCATGATAGATCACCACAGTAATGGACACTGAAGGGGACAGGATGGGCTGACTGTGAGACAGGAGGCATGATAGATCACCACAGTGATGGACACAGAAGGGGACAGGATGGGCTGACTGTGAGACAGGAGGAGGCATGATAGATCACCACAGTGATGGACACAGAAGGGGACAGGATGGGCTGACTGTGAGACAGGAGGAGGCATGATAGATCACCACAGTGATGGACACAGAAGGGGACAGGATGGGCTGACCGTGAGACAGGAGGAGGCATGATAGATCACCACAGTGATGGACACAGAAGGGGACAGGATGGGTTGACTGTGAGACAGGAGGAGGCATGTTGTTGTCTTGTTCGTCATGTCTTTAGATGGATTCCCCCGTCTTCTCGACAAAGGTGGCAGTACGTCGCAGGTCCTCCAGTCTCCGTAGAGCTTCCGGGCCACTGGTATTGGGTCAGGCCAGGTTTTCTCTCGAAGCGCTTGGTGGAATGGGCAGGACGGCAGCAGATGTTCTGTTGTCTGGCTGCCTGTTCTGCAGGGGCACTGCTCTGTGTTGCCGATGCGGAGTTTAGAGAATAGGTGGTGTTTCAGGCGGTTGTGGCCTGTCCTGAGCCTGAAGATGACTACCTGCTCTCGTCGAGTCAGCAGGTAGTACGGGTCTGCTCTGTTGTGGCGTGGATGCTGCTGCTTCCACTTG
>CM065736.1:58845256-58847756 GCA_033310375.1 Conus canariensis
GAGTGTTGTTGATCTAGTCAATGCCCATCTTGTGCCGAATTCGACAAAGATATGTGACTGCTCGTTCATGTTCTTTGTCCTGAGCGTTGTTTGTTTTGCCTGAAAAAGACCTAACATGTCGAAACGCGTCGTGCTTTATCTTGTGATTCGTTTGTCCAGGTTTTTTTTTTTTCGGGAGTTATTATAAACACTTTTCAGATTGGTTTAGATTTCCGCCAGCAGTCGCTTCACTTTGCGACGAAGCAGTAAAAATCAAATTGTTTGTCGTTGGCGTCAGTCTACCGAAACTGAAAGGTTATGTATCGTCACATTCACACATAACAGTATCTGGATCTTCATCAGAAGAAAACGCTTTAGAAACCTGGTGGTTTGTGGACGTGTCTCTGTGGGTCCTCTGCTGTCACGGGTCAGTCAGCTGACCCTCATCATCTCTGGGGACACTGACACTGTAAACCAGCTTCATGCGCTTTTCCCAGAGGACCCGTCGGTTTCATTTTCTGAGGAACATTCTGATCCGAACACATTGACAAATCCAATCCAGAGAGGCACTGCTGTTCAATGCATATGTCTATGTCCAACACCGTGTGGTCATCAGTTGACCTTTGACAGGATTCACGTGCACATTGTTGGAGAGAGAGAGAGAGAGAGAGAGAGAGAGAGAGAGAGAGAGAGAGAGAGAGAGAGAGAGAGATGGTCTATTCATATTGGCCTTGGCCGTTTATGAAGGGGAGAGTGAACATAAGATATGAACTGAGATGGATGCGCATGACTTGTTTAGCATACCAAACACAAATAGGAGAGAGAGAGAGAGAGAGAGAGAGAGAGAGAGAGAGAGAGAGAGAGAGAGAGAGAGACAGAGACAGAGAGACAGAGAGAGACAGAGAGAGAGGGAGAGAGAGAGAGAGAGAGAGAGAGAGAGAGAGAGAGAGAGAGAGAGATCAGACTCTTCCAACTCAGTTTGTTTACATATCTGAGTCAAGAAAAGAAAGAAAGAAGAAAAGAAAAGTAACGTATGATGGCGCACGGAAGTTGGAGTGGGGGGGGGGGGGGGGGGAGAGGAGGGGAGATACAGGAGGGAGGGAGGGAGCGAGGGGTAGACAAGCTCGTGTTTGTGGCAAACTCCCATTGTTTATCACACTCAAATGACTGCGCTGTTTGCAGTGAGGACAAGGCGGAAAGTTTATGTAGAGGTCAATGAACTGTGATATGAACGGCCTGGTTGGAAAGTACAGATTGGAGCCGGATTTACTACTACTGCTGCTACTACTACTACTACTACTACTACTACTACTACTACTTATCATCATCATCATCATCATGATCATTATTATTATTATCATTATTATTATTATCATTACTACTACTACTACTACTATTATCATTATTACTATCACTGTTATTATTATCATTATTTTTACTACTACTACTACTATTATTATCATTATCATTGTTATTCTTATCATACAAATTGAAGCCAGATATATTACTACTACTACTACTACAACTATTACTACTACTTTCGCTACTACTATTACCATTTAGTAGTAGTAGTAGTGGTATGATGATGATGATGATGATGATGATGATGATGATGATGATGATTATCATTATTATTATTATTATTATTATGTTGATAGTGTTGATGTTATTATTATTTTTTTTTAATTGTTGTTGCTGTTCTTGTTCTTGTTGATCTTGTTAGATTTTGATTTTCGATATTAGTATTTTTTTTTCTTCGTGTAAATGATGAATTAGAATGCTGTACACATTGTGGCCTTCTGGATTAAGTCGGGTAGGTTTGTGGTATGTTGTCTTTCGCCGTGTCGTACTCGGTGTATCGTGACGAATTCAATGGCATCGCATACCCATACAATAGACCTGTATTGTGCTGAGCTGCGGCGGCAGTAGATGGGTATCTGGGAGTCATAACCTGGATGCGGCCCAGCCCCCTTAGAGTGTAAGGACTTCAGGGATGAAAACACTTGTCAGAGTGGGGTGTTCTTCTCTGAAAACCTTCTGCTGTCAAGTTCTCTCCAGAGTTTCTTCCAACTGCTGCTGTGCTGGTTTGTATTGTATTGCATTGTGCAGAATTGGGTGTGGCTGAGTTGCAGTATGTCACATTGTGTGGGTGTGGGTTTTTTCTGTAACTGCGCCGCATTGCATAGTGTAGTGTAGTGTAGTGTAGTGTAGTGTAGTGTAGCGTAGTGTGGTGTAGTGTAGTGTAGTGTAGTGTGGTTTAGTGTAGTGTAGTGTGGTGTGGTATTGTGTAGTGTAGTGTGGTATAGTGTAGTGTAGTGTAGTGCAGTGTAGTGCGGTGTGGTAGTGTAGTGTAGTGTAGTGTAGTGTAGTGTAGTGTAGTGCGGTGTGGTGTAGTGTAGTGTAGTGTAGTGTAGTGTAGTGTAGTGTGGTGTAGTGTAGTGTAGTGTAGTGTGGTTTAGTGTAGTGTAGTGTGGTGTGGTATTGTGTAGTGTAGTGTGGTATAGTGTAGTGTAGTGTAGTG
>CM065736.1:58852756-58860256 GCA_033310375.1 Conus canariensis
AGCACAACCCTGTCATATGTCTCAGATAGGATGGAGCTTCATGGCATCATCTTTCTCCTTATCCTCTGACGTGCTGCCCCGTGAAAAAAAAGTTGATTCCAGGGGCAAGCACCCTGTAGTTGACATCCCCTTCTGGGCCCTTGATGCCCAGGCTTGGATACCCCGACGACCCCTTCTGGGCCCTTGATGCCCAGGTTTGGACACCCCGACGTCCCCTTCTGGGCCCTTGACGCCCAGGTTTCGATGCCCCGACATCCCCTTCTGGGCCATTGACGCCCAGGTTTCGATGCCCGACGTCCCCTTCTGGGCCCTTGATGCCCAGGTTTGGATGCCCCGACGTCCCCTTCATGGGCCCCTTGTACGCCCAGGTTTGGACACCCCGACGTCCTCTTCAGGGCCCTTGACGCCAGGGACACCATGTTGGATTTACCCCGACGTCCCCTTCTGGGCCCTTGACGCCCAGGTTTGGATGCCCCGACGTCCCTTCTGGGCCCTTGATGCCCAGGTTTGGATGCCCCGACGTCCCCTTCTGGGCCCTTGACGCCCAGGTTTGGATCCCAAGACGTCCCATTCAGGGCCCTTGATGCCCAGGTTTGGACCCCCGACGTCCCCTTCTGGGCCCTTGACGCCCAGGTTTGGATGCCCCGACGTCCCCTTCTGGGCCCTTGATGCCCAGGTTTGGATGCCCCGACGTCCCCTTCTGGGCCCTTGACGCCCAGGTTTGGATGCCCCGACGTCCCCTTCTGGGCCCTTGACGCCCAGGTTTGGATGCCCCGACGTCCTCTTCTGGGCCCTTGACGCCCAGGTTTGGATGCCCCGACGTCCCCTTCTGGGCCCTTGACGCCCAGGTTTGGTATGCCCCGACGTCCCCTTCTGGGCCCTTGACGCCCAGGTTTGGATGCCCCGACGTCCCCTTCTGGGCCCTTGATGCCCAGGTTTGTATGCCCCGACGTCCTCTTCTGGGCCCTTGACGCCCAGGTTTGTATGCCCCAACGTCCCCTTCTGGGCCCTTGACGCCCAGGTTTGTATGCCCCGACGTCCCCTTCTGGGCCCTTGACGCCCAGGTTTGTATGCCCCGACGTCCCTTTCTGGGCCCTTGACGCCCAGGTTTGTATGCCCCGACGTCCCCTTCTGGGCCCTTGACGCCCAGGTTTGTATGCCCCGACGTCCCCTTCTGGGCCCTTGACGCCCAGGTTTTGATGCCCTAACGTCCCCTTCTGGGCCCTTGGTGTGGTGCCCGCCGCCAGAATGCGTTGATTTTTCTTTAAAAAAAAAAAAAAGACGCTTAGACAATTGAGATTTGGTATATGTGTGCCCATAGTGATTTATGTGTGTGGGGGAGGGTCAGCAACTAGTGACCCAGAAAACAAGGTACAGTGAAAATAATGTTAATGTAAACTTGTTATGAAATGTTTTGACATAAATTTCTTATACTGAGAGGTGGAGTGTATGTATTGAACAAAGAAAAAAAAAAGAGAGAATAAAATCCCCGTGCGCCAAGGGTTAGGCGCAAAAGAAAGGAAGAATTATTTTCATTTTTTTTTTTTTTGGGGGGGGGGGATGAATTTTGAATGGTATTTTGCTTTATGTTTGTTGAAAGAGAGTCGGGTTTGTGGTTGCGTGCGGGGCGAACGATTGGCTTTGCATGTGAGTGTGTACACAGAGACCGTCTTGTGACGTCCTCAGTGATGATAATTTTCAACAACAACAAAAAATCTCCAAATCTGTGACCCTTCGGGCCCGATGTCATGGTGACCTGAGGGTTGATCTTCTCTTCAGGTATATAGCAGTGATAAGTTCCTGTTAGTTGTTGATCATGCCAGTCATGGTGACCTCTCAGGGTTGATCTCTTCAGGTACATAGCAGTGATAAGTTCCTGTTAGTTGTTGATCATGCCAGTCACCGTGACCTCTCAGGGTTGATCTCTTCAGGTATATAGCAGTGATAAGTTCATGTTAGTGGTTGATCATGCCAGTCACCGTGACCTCTCAGGGTTGATCTCTTCAGGTACATAGCATGATAAGTTCCTGTTAGTTGTTGATCATGCCAGTCATGGTGACTTCAATATTGATCTTCTCTTCAGTACATAGCAGTGATAAGTTCCTGTTAGTGGTTGATCATGCCAGTCATGGTGACTTCAATATTGATCTTCTCTTCAGGTACACAGCAGTAATAAGTTCCTGTTAGTTGTTGATCATGCCAGAGCCGTGGGACTGCCGTTAGATGGAAGTGGCACAGAGAGGCTCACGGCGTTTCCATGGCACAGCCATTGTTTTCGTCAGTAAGGGGTTCACTGCGCGTTATTCCGCGTACCATGAAACAGAACAAGTACACTAATGGCGTACGATGAACAGAACAGGTACATGAATGGCGTACGTTGAAACAGAACAAGTACATTAACGGCGTACGTTGAAACAGAACAAGTACATTAATGGCGTACGATGAAACACAACAAGTACATGAATGGCGTACGATGAAACACAACAAGTACATGAATGGCGTACGTTGAAACACAACAAGTACACTAATGGCGTACGATGAAACACAACAAGTACATTACTGGCGTACGATGAAACACAACAAGTACATTACTGGCGTACGATGAAACACGACAAGTACATTAATGGCGTACGATGAAACACAACAAGTACATTAATGGCGTACGATGAAACACAACAAGTACATGAATGGTGTACGATGAAACACAACAAGTACATTAATGGCGTACGATGAACAGAACAAGTACATGAATGGTGTACGATGAAACACAACAAGTACATGAATGGTGTACGATGAAACACAACAAGTACATGAATGGCGTACGATGAAACACAACAAGTACATTAATGACGTACGATGAAACACAACAAGTACATGAATGGCGTACGATGACACACAACAAGTACATGAATGGCGTACGTTGAAACACAACAAGTACATGAATGGTGTACGATGAAACACAACAAGTACATGAATGGCGTACGATGAAACACAACAAGTACATGAATGGTGTACGATGAAACACAACAAGTACATGAATGGTGTACGATGAAACACAACAAGTACATTAATGGCGTACGATGAAACACAACAAGTACATGAATGGTGTACGATGAACAGAACAAGTACACTAATGGCGTACGATGAAACACAACAAGTACATTACTGGCGGACGATGAAACACAACAAGTACATTACTGGCGGACGATGAAACACAACAAGTACATTACTGGCGGACGATGAAACACAACAAGTACATGAATGGCGTACGATGAAACACAACAAGTACATGAATGGTGTACGATGAACACAACAAGTACATGAATGGTGTACGATGAAACACAACAAGTACATGAATGGTGTACGATGAAACACAACAAGTACATGAATGGTGTACGATGAACAGAACAAGTACATTAATGGCGTACGATGAAATATAGCAAGTACATTACTGGTGTACGATGAAACAGAACAAGTACATTGCTGGCGTACGATGACACAGAACCAGTACATGAATGGCGTACGATGACACAGAACCAGTACATGAATGGCGTACGATGACACAGAACCAGTACATGAATGGCGTACGATGACACAGAACCAGTACATTCACGGAGGGAGTCAGAAGCAGCGTGAGGTGTCCTTTGGTGGGTTGCCTTTTAACGACGGAATATGATACAACACACACACACACACACACACACACACACACACACACACACACACACACACACACACACACACACTATTTCACGAAAGCTATTTCCTCGCCAGGTTTGACCTGATTTTTCGCCATAACTATAATCATCGTGAAAATAAACGTTATGACTTATGGTCAGAAACATGCCACTGTGACTCACGTGAAACGTCGTGCTGTACACAATGATAGCGCTCTGCCTTTAGAACCCTTTTCTCTGCACTTGCCTTGCTGTGGATCATTATTCTTTTCTTTCTTTTGTCCCACTGCTGAAACTTTAACGGATGTACAATGTATGCTTTTCATGTCGTATTGTTTGTGTTCTTCGTGCACACAGTTTCACAAGTAAAGGGTGTTCATGAATACATCTCATGTGTAAATTTACCATTTTCCTGACATCTATAGCGATTGAGCAGATCCGAAAAACAGATGAAACCTGCCGCCAACGGAGAGAAAAGTACTGGTGCTACAAATTGCGCACAATCTTCCCTGATGGACTGAATGTTGCAGACTGGGAGTGAAGGAACTCACAGCTTATTGTCTGTGTTCCATAACTCACAAAGACTATCAACACTTATATCTCATATACCTGTATGGATTGCTGCTAACGTCCACGTGCATTACTTCATTCTACTGTTTCTCATTTGAATTCAGTCCTCTTTCTAGATGTCTTAAACTACCCCTAATTTTTTGCTTTTTCTGGTCTCTACTTTAATTGCCCACTTCAACTTCCAAAACAAAATTTTCCTATTTGTTAACCCCCCCCCCCCCCCCCAAGCGCACACACTAGTGTGTGTGTGTGTGTGTGTGTGTGTGTGTGTGTGTGTGTGCGCGCGCATGCGTGTGTGTGTGTGTGTGCGTGTGTGTGTGTGTGTGTGTGTGTGTGTATGTGTGTGTGTGTGTGTGTGTGTGTGTGTGTGTGTGTGTGTGTGTGTAAGACCCCTGTACCCTCCCTCCATTCTTGCCATTTGCCTCCAACAGTTCCAGCTTTCTTTCTCACCTCATATATCACTTGCTCATCTTCACTCACCATTCTGTCCCATACCCCCCATTTCCCTCATGTGATCTTCTTCTTATACATACGTGCACGCACGCAGGCGCTCACACAGCGCGCGCAGTCGCGCACACGCAGGCACTCACCCACACATACACACACGCGCGCGCGCGCGAGCGCGTGCATGCGCTGTCACATACACACCTACATTTCTCCCTTCCCCTCTCTTGCTAGGTCTTCTACTCTGTTTCCACCTCAGGCCACACCTCCAGCCCCCATCCCATCCTCCTCCCTCCGCCCCCTTCCCATCTCACCCTTCACTTTCAATTTCCTTTCTACCCTCCCGTATCTATTTATTTGCTCATGTCAATGGTGGAGAGAGAGGGTGATGGTAATGATTATTGTTAGTATGATTACTATGATTGTTGTTGCTTTTATTGTCTCTCCCCCTCCCAGCTCATTTCACCACCTTCCCTCCTCTTCCCACCCTTTGCTTTCCACCCTCTACACCCTCCCCCTTCCCTCCTATCCCCTCCCCCCCCTTTTTTTTTTCCCTGCCCTCCAACAAGTTCCCTTCCATCCCCCATCCTTCAGTGAACTCCTTTTTTCCAGTGAACTTCGCTCTAAGTGAACTTTGTGAACTTCGTTCTAAGTGAACTTCGTTCTAAGTGAACTTATTCTAGTGAACTTTTTTCAGAGACACAACAACAGTAATCTTAAGTGTTGTGTTTGTCAGTTGGCCAGTGTGGCTTGAGAAAGGTTGAAATTAACCGAAATATTGCCATTATCTCATGGGTGTTATGTGGCTTCTATTTTTCATCTTCGTGATTTGGATTTTTGACCGTAGGGGTGTTCCATAGACAGGCACGGCCCTCCTGGCAGCACGGGACGTGGCCGGCTGGTGCCAGACGAGGCAGAGGAAGCAGCCTGCTGTTATTGAATTTCACTCCGGGCTGGAACACGTCTCGCCTGCTGCCTTAGTCTGTCCTCCGAAAAAAAAAAAGCCCCTGCTGCGATTTCTGGGACTAGATTGTGACAACGTATTCGTGCTTTTTTTTTGTTAAATTAATTAAGATAATGGCAGCAGGTTGTAATTGTTGGAACAACACAAAAATCAGAGGATTTTAAGAATTTCAAATGAGGGTGGTGAATTTCGAAAACGATTCCAGGCTTTCATATGTGATGATTTTTCACAAGGATTTATTACATATTAAATGCGCGCTGTACTTAATTGCTGACAAGGATTTTTTTTAATCAAGCGTCATGAACATTATTCCAAGGATTTTGAATGTGCGTCATGAACAATTTCCGGTAAAAGTTTGAATTAACTGTGATTCCTGTGATGAAAAAACAATGAACGTGTTAATGACGGATAAGAATTTTAAGGCTTTCAAATGTGCGTTATAAACTTATCTCAGGGATTTGTGATTGTACATAAACAGGATTTCAAGAACTGGAAAGTATCTAATAAACAGGACTTTGAATGAGCATAATTAAGAGTAGTTTAAGGTTTTGAAATATACGTCGTCATGGACACAACTTAAAAGATTTTGAACGCACACACTAGCCAGGAAATTGAATTTAGATCATGAACAGAATTGTTCATGCACATCGTAAAGAAGGATTTTAGGATTTTTTTTTTTAACGTGTATTATGATCAAAATTTTGTGGTTTAGTAATGCTGTTTATGAGCAGATTTCAAACATTCAACATAACCAAGATTTAGAGGATTTGGATTCGCTTTATAAACACGACCTTGAACATTCGCTATGACCGAAATTTGGAGGATTTGGAAGACTCAGACTGTACTCAATAAACAGGATAACTGGCGTTCCCCATGACCTGGATTTGGAAGACTTGGAATATGCTCAATCCACAGGATTCTCAGTGTTCTCCATGATGACCAAGAGTTGAAAGACTGTGGAATATTCTGGAAGATTTTGTTCAATGTCACTTCCTGTGAACAGCCGGCACTTCTGGACCCGGTAAACAAATCGACATTCCAGTGTGTGATGGATACTTTGATTTTTGTTTTTGTTTTTTTTTCTTCTGATCAAACAAACGCCAGTTGTCGTGTGCACCAACAACCTCAACATGGCAGTGATTTACATGCGCTGGGGTTGCGCCGGTGTGGTTCCCTGACAGGATCTGTCAACTCAAGTGCTCCACCTCTTTGGTTTTTCTTCCCCTCGCTCTTGAGCAAGAGCATCATTCAGTGCCAGGGGTTCCCATGAAAGGGTTGTGTTGTGCTGGCAGATTGTCGGGACAGATCTTTCACACCACGTGAGTATTTTTTCTTTTTATATATCAAACACCATTCGAGGGGAGGGAGGGGGGAGGGGAGGGGAGGGGGGGGGGAGGGAGGAGGGAAGGAGGGGAGGAGAAGGGAGGGGAGGGGGGGGGCACGTCTTTCGTGTTCTGTACGTGTTTCGTTTAGGTTATCTTATTCGTGCGATATTCACCACCGTGTGTGGTTGTGTGTGTGTGTGTGGTGTGGTGTGGTGTGGTGTGTGTGTGTGTGTGTGTGTGGTGTGTGTGTGGTGTGTGTGTGTGTGTGTGTGTGTGTGTGTGTGGTGTGTGTGTGGTAGGTGTGTGTATGTGTGTGTGTGTGTGTGTGTGTGTGTGTGTGTGTGTGTGTGTGTGTGTGTGAGTGTGTATGTGTGTGCGTGTGTGTGTGTGTGTGTGTGTGAGTGTGTGTGTGTGTGTGTGTGTGTGTGTGTGTGTGTGTGTGTGTGTGTGTGTGTGTGTGTGTGTGTGATCTACCCCACGTCAGTTTTTCAGTGGTGTTTGTGTGCATGTGAGGAAGGGG
>CM065736.1:58865256-58872756 GCA_033310375.1 Conus canariensis
CCCCCCCCCCCCCCTGTATATTTGTAGCTCCCCTTCCTCTCTCTATCTCTCTCTCTCTCTCACTCTCTCTCACTCTCTCTCTCTTTCTCTCTCTCTTTCTCTCTCTCTCTCTCCTTCTCCCCGTATTTTTGTAGCTCCCCTTCCCCCCCCTCTCTCTCTCTCTCTCTCCGTATTTTGTAGCCCCCCCCCTCTCTCTCTCTCTCTCTCTCTCTCCGCATTTTCTTCAGCTCCCCCTCCCCCTCTCTCTCTCTCTCTCTATCTACCTATCCCTTGCCCTCTCTCTCCCTCTCTCTCTCTTTCCTCCTCCTTCCCTCACTGTCTGTCTGTCTGTCTGTCTGTCTGTCTGTCTGTCTCTGTCTGTCTGTCTCTCTCTTCATGCTCTGTTGCATACTATTGCTCCCTAGCCAGTCACTGGATCCGCTGCGGCCTGCAGCCATTCTCTGATGGTCACCGCAATCAATCAGCAGCCGCTATTAATGCCAAGCTGCCATGAAACGCCCCAGCCACGAAGATCCCGCGATACCACCGGTGCCAAAACGGAATCATGCATACCTCTTGTGGTTCTTATCCCAGGGATAAATCCGACGGAGGGGGGATGAGGGGAAGGGGGGGGGGGGGGGGAGATTGGCACACGGTGTGAACCGGATGATAGACAACAGATGAATGCTATAGTCTCTCCATTCCAGTTCAAAGGAAGTTAACAGAATTGGAGGAATCAATTAACCCGATATATGCAAAAACATTCATATCTCAAAGGGACTACATGTGTAACAATATTCATATGTCAAAGGGACGATATATGCAAAATAATTCCTGTGTTTAAGGGACGATATATGTAATGATATTCATATGTCAAAGGGACGATATATGCAATAATATCCATATGTCAAAGGGACAACATATGCAATAATATCCAAATGTCAAAGGGACGATATATGCAATGACATCAATATGTCAAAGGGACAATATATGCAATAATATCCATATGTCAAAGGGACATATATGTAATGATATTCATATGTCAAAGGGACGATATATGTAATGATATCCATATGTCAAAGGGACGATGATTATATGTAATGATATTCACATGTCAAAGGGACGATATATGTAATAATATCCATATGTCAAAGGGACGATATATGTAATAATATCCATATGTCAAAGGGACGATATATGTAATAACATCCATATGTCAAAGGGACAGAAGTAAAAAGCAAGATCAAGTTTAAACAGTCTAGAGTCTAAAACAGTTTCTTTCCTCTACAATCGCATGGGCATTCGGCAGCAGTCCACTGAGAACACCGTCATCCAGTGGATACCCTCACACTGCAACATATATGGCAATGAGGAAGCTGACCGACTGGCAAAGGATGGGGGACGGCAGCCCCCGCTCGAGCAGGGCGTTTACTTTGAAGTAGCCAAAAGCATCATCAAGGAGAAGCAGAAAAGAAGATGGCTTGAACACCACCCAGACTTCAACAAGAAGGATGCGTACCAGCTGCTGCCCAGATCAGACCAAGTGAGCATTGTGACACTGAGGACAGGACACTCCAGACCAAGTCAGCATCGTGACACTGAGAACAGGGCACTCCAGACCAAGTCAGTATTGTGACACTGAGGACAGGACACTCCAGACCAAGTGAGCATTGTGACACTGAGGACAGGGCACTCCAGACCAAGTCAGCATTGTGACACTGAGGACAGGGCACTCCAGACCAAGTGAGCATTGTGACACTGAGGACAGGACACTCCAGACGAAGTGAGCATTGTGACACTGAGGACAGGACACTCCAGGCTCAAGCGCCACATGTTCAGAAAATTCCACATTGGTGAGTCTTCAGGGTGTCCATGCGGTACAGCCCCAACGACTGTGGAACACCTCCTGCAGGACTGTCCCACACGTCAAAAGCTAAGAGCAGAGACCTGGCCTGCTGACACATCGACGAAGAAGAAGCTTTATGGATCACTGGAGGACGTCCGCCATACAGCAGCCTTCGTCAGTGTCTCTGGGGTTCCTGTCTGAGTCTACGAAGCAGAAGAAGAAATCCACTTCATCTTCCATACGAAGAAACAAATACTGTGTCAAGGGCTGTAGGCCAACGAGGAACTCTTTCCAAGCAGACAATGTTCGAAAAGCTGCAAGGGATGTAATCTGTTTAAGAGGTCCAGTTCAGTGGAAGTGACCTCGCTGTTTTCCTGGGACAGACGCCGCTGGTGGCTACGCCCAAAGCAGTTCTGCCCCATGGGTCAGCTTCACGGGTCAATCAGAGAGAGAAAATATCAACACAGGGGCGTGAAACGGTGCGCTGTGATGCAGACATTCAATATCCTAATTGTTAACCTGGCGTGAGCTTCATATGAGAGAGAGAGAGAGAGAGAGAGAGAGAGAGAGAGAGAGAGAGAGAGAGAGAGAGAGAGAGAGAGAGAGATTTACCTGACCCATAAACTAAGAAAGATAACTCTATTTACTTTGCAAAGACAGGCGTTATCGTCTTCTTACTTTTTTTTCTTCTTCCGGAAGACGTCTTTTATGTTCAGTCATTATTTTTTCCGCCATGCACAGAAAATCAAAACGTCCTCTCATTGGTTGGAGAGCCATTGGTAGCCTTATCCTCGTACAAATACGGTGTAGAATGACCCACCCCCACCCCCATCCCACCACCTCCTCGCAGACGCGCCTTCTCCCCGACCGGCTGCAGGCCTTAGACATGGCCGTCGTGGTGAGCTCTGAGGACAGACCTGTGGGGAGTGTCTAGACATGGCCGTCGTGGTGAGCTCTGAGGACAGACCTGTGGGGAGTGTCTAGACATGGCCGTCGTGGTGAGCTCTGAGGACAGACCTGTGGGAGTGTCTAGACATGGCCGTCGTGGTGAGCTCTGAGGACAGACCTGTTGGGGAGTGTCTAGACATGGCCGTCATGGTGAGCTGTGAAGACAGACCTGTGGGGAGTGTCTAGACATGGCCGTCATGGTGAGCTGTGAAGACAGACCTGTGGGGAGTGTCTAGACATGGCCGTCATGGTGAGCTGTGAAGACAGACCTGTGGGGAGTGTCTAGACATGGCCGTCATGGTGAGCTGTGAAGACAGACCTGTGGGGAGTGTCTAGACATGGCCGTCATGGTGAGCTGTGAAGACAGACCTGTGGGGAGTGTCTAGACATGGCCGTCATGGTGAGCTGTGAAGACAGACCCGTGGGGAGTGTCTAGGGAATCAATCCAGTTCATGACTGCCTTCAGACGCTGAACTGTCGAAATAGAGAGAACAAGAAGGTGGAGGAGGATGGGAAGAAGGAGGAAGAGAAGAATAAGAAGGAGAAGAAGAAGAAGGAGAAGAAGAAGAAGAAGGAGCAGAAGGAGAAGAAGAAGAAGGAGAAGAAGAAGGAGCAGAAGAATAAGAAGAAGAAGAAGAAGAAGAAGAAGGAGAAGAAGAAGAGGAGGAAGAGGAGGAGGAGAAGAAGAGGAAGAAGAAGAAGAAGAGGAGGAGAAGGAGTACGAGGAGAGGAAGAAGAAGAGGAGGAGGAGGAGGAGAAGAAGAAGAGGAGGAGGACGAGGAAAAAAGAAGAAGAAACAGAAGAAGAAGAAGAAAGAGAAGAAGAAGAAGAAGAAGACGAGGAGGAGAGAAAGAAGAAGTAGGAAGAGGAGAGGGAGGATGAGGAAGAGGAGGAGGAGAACGAGGTGGAGGAGGAGGAGGAGGAAGAGGAGGAGAAGAGACCAGAAAAAAAAAACAGGGGGAAAACGGAAATATGAAAAAAACAAAAACAGCGAGGAGGGCAAAGGTAAAACAAAAGAACAACAACAAAAAACAAAACGAAATTTGAAAAAAGACAACACAAGTAAGAAGCTCTACCACTTCCCACCCTCCGACTGTCCCTTTTCCTACCGTCCAGATTGAAGTGACCTACACACCGCGTTTCTCCCCCTTGAACTATCAGAACAGCACCCGTTCCAGGGCGTGGTTCACGCACAGCATAGGTAGTAGGTCAACGCTGCAGATGAGAGGGGGGCGGGGGGGGGGGGGGGGGGGGGGAGCGGGGCACGTCTCTTTACATTACGTCACATGCACTCATTGCGGTAACATTCTTGATATCTTCTGTCTTGAACAGCTAAACGATTTTTGCCTGTGCTTTCTCATCTTCCTTGTCGGATCACACACACACCACACACCACACACACACACACACACACACACACACACACACACACACACGTGGGCAACCGAAAGTGGATGATAACATGAATTCACTTAAGCCTTTCACTCCTGGCCGCGGATATAGCCGCGGTTCAAGGGTCATCGCATAATTGGATCATCTGACCGGTCACATGATATTGTTTACATGCTTGCAAATGGCGGCTCCCATACAGCGTGTTTGAAGCGATTTCTCAGCAAGTTTTGGGTCGATTTTGACGCGTTTTTTTTTGCGTTTTGTAAGGCGAAAATTAGTCGAGCAGATCAACATGGCTGCCAGAAGATTTACTGCCGAAGAGGTGGTGAGAATTGTGTTTGAAACGCCGTACGAAGGTGAAATTAGCAACGACGAAAGTGAAAGGAAGATGAAGGTGACGTGGTTGTCGATCATCCTGACAATGAGTCAAGTGATTCGGATTACCGGGAAGAAGATATTGATCTACCAAGTGCATCGACAGGTAGGGGGCGTGGTCGTGCTGGTAGTGGGCGTAGTTGAGGACGTGATAGGAGAGGAAAAAATGTTTAAAATGTGACGCAAAAATTGTTAGAGTGTGATGCCAGTGACAGTGGTTGACAACACTTGTTATGTTAATTTTTTGCCAATTTTTTTGTATAAGTGAAATGCTAGTAAACGTCGCATCTCTAGTACATTGACATGCATTACTCAATGCATCCCTGAACACACCGTGTGCTTTTTCAGTAAATAATTGCACTTGGCTGTTATGTCCTATAGATTTGTGCACATTTCAGTACCATTTCCACCTATGATATATTGAGACTTGAATTTTCATGGATTTTTTTTTTCATATTGTTTATTTTTTCTGAAAATCTTGGTTATCTTCCCATGATTGTGAGTTATCTCATCCTGTCAACATGAAACATATAATAATTATATTTGCCATTCATTTTCCTTCAAGAAAATGTGTACTTTTTGTATGCTTTAGAGCAATACTTGAATTTTGCGATTTTTTTTTTGTGGTAAGGTTGGTGTTTCTTTTCCCAAATATTACAAATAGTTGTGGGATAATTCGCACAAATGAGCCAGAAAAGAAAAGACAGAGACAGAGAAAAGTAGAAAGCGAAAGGAATGAAAAAAAATCTCATTGGAGGGAAAATGAAATTAGGGTGAAAGAAAGAAATTTGATGGAGAAATAATTGGGGGGGGGGGGGGGGGGGAATCAAAAAACGAGGAAAAAAAATAAAGTAATAAAGAAAGAAAGGAGAGAGAAAGAAAGAAAGGAACAACAACAAAAAAAAACCATAAGAAAAAGAAAATACCTTGAAGTATATAAAATGGGGACAAAAGACAAGCCTTTATTTCAAAGGAGAACAAAATACATACACTTGACAATAAACCCTTTATTTCAAAGGAGAACAAAATACATATGCTTGACAATCAAGGAAAACTCGAAAGAAGCGGAACGAATCAATCCGGCAGTGGCGGGGTCAGGGTCTCCTCTAACAAGCAGCCTCCTGGCGACCCGGTGCTGAGGTCTCCATGTGAACTGCCAACAGACCCATGGCTGCTCAAACGCTTGTGGCTGCACACCAAAAATCAATGCGCCAAGGCCTTGCTTAAGGGGTCGAGTATGTATACACTGGCGCAATGAAAGTGTTTAAAGATTTCTTATTATTATGTCTGAAAGTTGGTTCTCCTCATTTTTTTTCATACGGCCATCATGGTACAAGCAAGACGGTTTCCAGGTAGACAAATTAAAATCAAAGGAATGGGACTATTTGGGAGTTTCCAGCTGGCGCAAAGATAGGGTCACGGGTGAGTGCAAAGGCCTGAAATGTGACGTCAACTGAGGGGAAGGTCATGTATTTGAAGATTGTGTGTGATTTCAAGGGTGAAAATCCCCCTTCAAGTCAAGGTCAATGATTGGTGGGGAGCTGTTCTTTTGAATCAAATTATCAGTTAAACATGAAATACTGGCTAAAACGCATGGTAGCCCTCTAAATGCTTACATGGATTATATAGTGTTTTAGGGCAAAGTTTGAGTGCAAATTCCTAATTGTGGCGTGTGACCTTCAAGGCACAGCCAGCTATGCCACATACAATCTTCAGCCACTGGCACAGGTCCCAGTCCACGGGTACAGTTTAGGCCCAAAACGCTATACATTCTCCATTACACTCAAAGCTGCACAGAGCTTTTCTCAGAAGATCAGCCAGTACCAAAAACATATTCATCGCACAGTCCAGCCCTTGACCCATACCATACCTGACTCTGAGGCAGGTCTCATGTCCGTTCTTTTTTTTTTTTTTCTATGCAGGCACGATCCACGTGACCCTTCATTTTCCTGTCGTCTGCTGGGCTTTTCACTCCAAAATCCTAGTGCCCTAGCAATGGCGTACAAACACAAGGAGTCCACAAGTCCTGCATCATTCTGCTGTTTTTGCTGACCTATCGCATTGAACTCATTTACTGACCCCTAAAAATTCCAGAATAAGATCATCTTTTTCATATTCAAAAAATTTTTTTTTTTTTACACAAGATTTACATCTGTTCAAACTTGGTTTGTAACTAACTGACCTTTCCTGTAACCCCTGAACTCTGACCACAAACTGAACCCTAGTACTGCATGCACGCCGAGGAGTGAGCCCAGAACGTAAGCTGAGACACAGCAACAGGCCACGAAGATCGATGAGTTGGGGGATGGGGGGCGGTTGGGGGGGGGGGGGGGCGTTCGGGAGGAGGAAAGGACAGGAGGATGGCTGGGTTGGAAGAGGAGATGGAATGGCCTGGATGGGGAAGAGGGGGGTGGGGGTGGTGGTGGGGGTGGGGTGGGGGTGAGGAGCCAGAATCGAGGTTGCTGGAGGGACAAGTGTTAGGTTCCTTGATTCTCGTTTTGCCAGTGTTGGGGGAGGGGTAAATTCTGGAACGGTCTAGTGTTGCCGTCTCTCTCCTCTTCCACTGTCCCTCTCCTCTTCCACTGTTCCCTCTCCTCTTCCACTGTTCCCTCTCCTCTTCCACTGTCCCTCTCCTCTTCCACTGTCCCTCTCCTCTTCCACTGTTCCTCTTCTCTTCTTCCACTGTCCCTCCCCTCTTCCACTCTCCCTCTCCTCTTCCACTGTCCCTCTCCTCTTCCACTGTTCCCTCTCCTCTTCCACTGTCCCTCTCCTCTTCCAATGTCCCTCTCCTCTTCCACTCTCCCTCTCCTCTTCCACTGTTCCTCTTATCTTCTTCCACTGTCCCTCTCCTCTTCCACTGTCCCTCACCTCTTCCACTGTCCCTCTCCTCTTCCACTGTCCCTCTCCTCTTCTTCCACTGTCCCTCTCCTCTTCTTCCACTGTCCCTCTCCTCTTCCACT
>CM065736.1:58877756-58882756 GCA_033310375.1 Conus canariensis
GTCTGACACAGTCGTGTGTCTCATCTTCCTGTCTCTGCCAGTGTATGTATCAGCTTGTTGTCTGCCAGCGTATGTGTCAGCTTGTTGTCTGCCAGTGTGTGTCAGCTTGTTGTCTGCCAGTGTATGTGTCAGCTTGTTGTCTGCCAGTGTATGTGTCAGCTTGTTGTCTGACAGTGATGTGTCAGCTTGTTGTCTGACAGTGTATGTGTCAGCTTGTTGTCTGCCAGTGTATGTGTCAGCTTGTTGTCTGACAGTGATGTGTCAGCTTGTTGTCTGCCAGTGTATGTGTCAGCTTGTTGTCTGCCAGTGTATGTGTCAGCTTGTTGTCTGCCAGTGTATGTGTCAGCTTGTTGTCTGCCAGTGTATGTGTCAGCTTGTCTGCCAGTGTATGTATCAGCTTGTTGTCTGCCAGTGTATGTGTCAGCTTGTCTGCCAGTGTATGTGTCAGCTTGTTGTCTGCCAGTGTGTGTCAGCTTGTTGTCTGCCAGTGTATGTATCAGCTTGTTGTCTGCCAGTGTATGTGTCAGCTTGTCTGCCAGTGTATGTATCAGCTTGTTGTCTGCCAGTGTATGTGTCAGCTTGTTGTCTGCCAGTGTATGTGTCAGCTTGTTGTCTGCCAGTGTATGTGTCAGCTTGTTGTCTGCCAGTGTATGTATCAGCTTGTTGTCTGCCAGTGTATGTGTCAGCTTGTCTGCCAGTGTATGTGTCAGCTTGTTGTCTGCCAGTGTATGTATCAGCTTGTTGTCTGCCAGTGTATGTGTCAGCTTGTTGTCTGCCAGTGTATGTGTCAGCTTGTTGTCTGCCAGTGTATGTATCAGCTTGTTGTCTGCCAGTGTATGTGTCAGCTTGTTGTCTGCCAGTGTATGTGTCAGCTTGTTGTCTGCCAGTGTATGTGTCAGCTTGTTGTCTGCCAGTGTATGTGTCAGCTTGTTGTCTGCCAGTGTATGTGTCAGCTTGTTGTCTGCCAGTGTATGTGTCAGCTTGTCTGCCAGTGTATGTGTCAGCTTGTTGCTGCCAGTGTATGTGTCAGCTTGTTGTCTGACAGTGATGTGTCAGCTTGTCTGCAGTGTATGTGTCAGCTTGTCTGCCAGTGTATGTGTCAGCTTGTTGTCTGCCAGTGTATGTGTCAGCTTGTCTGCCAGTGTATGTGTCAGCTTGTTGTCTGCCAGCGTATGTGTCAGCTTGTTGTCTGCCAGTGTATGTGTCAGCTTGTTGTCTGCCAGTGTATGTGTCAGCTTGTCTGCCAGTGTATGTGTCAGCTTGTTGTCTGCCAGTGTATGTGTCAGCTTGTTGTCTGCCAGTGTATGTGTCAGCTTGTCTGCCAGTGTATGTGTCAGCTTGTCTGCCAGTGTATGTGTCAGCTTGTTGTCTGACAGTGATGTGTCAGCTTGTTGTCTGCCAGTGTATGTGTCAGCTTGTTGTCTGCCAGTGTATGTGTCAGCTTGTTGTCTGACAGTGATGTGTCAGCTTGTTGTCTGCCAGTGTATGTGTCAGCTTGTTGTCTGACAGTGATGTGTCAGCTTGTTGTCTGACAGTGATGTGTCTACATTAAGAATAATAATAACAACATAGCATTTATGAAGCGCCTTGCCAAAGGTTCTAGGCACTGAGAACCCACACTCTTGTGTATGTAACGGGCTCCCTGCCTGGGTAGTGCCGACTGAAGAGCTGCGTGCCGGCGCTTCATTCAGTCGTTTCCCGTGTCATCCAGTCAATATTGTTCACTCAGTTTCCTTCCTTCCTTCGTAATTTCAGTTTCTCACGCAGGGTGCATGCTATGTGTAACGTGTCATCCATACCAACGGCCAAATCGGCCTTCTCTTCCGAAAGTTGGTGATGGGATTTGATGTGTGGACAAGGTTTTATGCGTGCGTTCACACACGGAACCTTAATTTATAGTCTCATTCGAAGGACTGTTGTGGAAATGAAATCCGAACCAATGTTAACTCCGAGGGAAACAGCCCCCCCCCCCCACCCCCTTAACGAAGCGGCCCGGCGGAGATTCGAACCGGCAACCCCAGGATCACCAAGATCACGGGTCCGGCGCTCTACCACTGAGCTCTTCCGTTCCTTCTAAGAATCGCACAGAAATCGTCGAAAGCATCCATTCTGGAACGTTTGGAGTTTGCCCTCCATATCTGCTTTTAACGATCAGCCTTGGCAACCACGCAGATAATCGGACAGGGGGTGGGTGGGGGGAATGGATGAAATGGGGATGATGCATTGGCCTCGAGGATCAGGAGGGGGGAGGGGGAGGAGGTGGGGCTGCAATCAGGACTGTTCAAAAGCTGCCACAGCCCCCTTGTCCTACTCTCATTCTTGGTCAGTGGGGTCTGCTACGGGATTTTTTTTCCCACCCGAATTACAAATACTTTCAGCTTGTTTAGTGTTTAGCTCTCTTTTGTTATTTTCCCCCTGATGTTTATTTCTCATTTTGCTCCAACCTTTCATTTTTGTGCCTGTTGTTGTTGTTGTTGTTGTGTTGTTTGTTGTATTTCTCCATTTGCTCACTGACGCCTGAATGATATCTTAAGTTTTATCACGATGTGGTCCCTGTCTTTGACTTTCTCTTTCTCACTTTCTCTTTCTTTTTGTTTTTGTTTGTTTGTTTGTTTGTTTGTTTTTTGCATGTTTGTTTTTTTCTTTTTTTGTTTTTGTTTTTGCTTTTTTCCTATTCATTCTTTGTTGGTTAATGTCAAAATTCAACAGTAACTAGCTTTTAACCTGATCAGATAACTTCCCCTCAGTCTCTGTCTCTCTCTGTCTCTGTCTCTGTCTGTCTATCTTTCTCTGTCTCTGTATCTCTCTCTGTCTCTCTCACTCTGTGTCTCTGTCTCTGTCTCTTTCTCTGTGTCTCCGTCTCTGTATGTCTCTCTGTCTCTGTGTCTCGACCGGCTTTTCCCCCTTGTATCTTGCAGCGTAGTGATGTTGCTCTCTTGTCACGGCCATATTCAGCAGGGACCCGCGGTCGTTCTTTTGTGGGCACGCCAATCCAACAGCCATTAACCCCAAACTGCCCTGAACCTCTTAACCCACAGCATCCTGGCATCTCTACTTTTGCTGGAGTTAAATCCAGATCCTTCTATCCCATGTCACTGTTCCTCTCTCACCCCTCCCTCTCCTTCCCCGCCCATTTGATCTCCCCTTTCCATCCCACCCCCCACCCCCCGCCCCCCGTTCCCTGACAAATATATGAAACAAGGGTGAGCGTTGGTAGAAGGTAAAACTATATTAAAGCCCTCTTAATCCAAAGGTAAATCAGATTCCTTCTCTTTTTATTTGTTTGTTTGTTGTTTGTTTCTGATGCAACAAAACACGCACATGTTCGAGAGTTTGGCTGAAGTTTCGACATGACGAAACTAATAAACATAATATGTCATGTCTGTTGTGAAGAAGCTGTTATTGTCATCAGGGATTTAGTACGTAGCGTCAGTGACCTTGTATTTCCGGGTCACTCTAGCGACCTCTCTGAAGGGGTGATCTTCTTGTGACCTTGTATTTCCGGGTCACTCTAGCGACCTCTCTGAAGGGGTGACCTTCTGGTGACCTTGTATCTCCGGGTCACTCTAGCGACCTCTCTGAAGGGGTGACCTTCTTGTGACCTTGTATCTCCGGGTCACTCTAGCGACCTCTCTGAAGGGGTGACCTTCTTGTGACCTTGTATCTCCGGGTCACTCTAGCGACCTCTCTGAAGGGGTGACCTTCTTGTGACCTTGTATTTCCGGGTCACTCTAGCGACCTCTCTGAAGGGGTGACCTTCTTGTGACCTTGTGTTTCCGGGTCACTCTAGCGACCTCTCTGAAGGGGTGACCTTCTCTTTCTTAACCTGACGTGGAAAGCTTCTCATGAAATACTGACATTTACAGGCTGCAGACTCTGTGTTCGAAAGATACTCGTTGAAACTGGGCATGGTTGTATGTGACAGATTGTTCACTTTAATCAAAGACTGTATAAGCGTGTGCCTGAGAGTCTGCCTATAAGCTGTTTTCGGCACTGGAGATGTTCTTTAGAAAGAGCACAATTTGTGGTCGTTGTACTGAAATTGCAAACGCTGTTTTGGTGATAAGTACATGACTATATCACCCAGTATTCATGTTTATTCCTTCATTAAAGTTCTGTGCTGTAGTCATAGGCTACAAATTAAGCATGGCAGAAAGACGATGAATATAAAGAATTTAATTCATTAGAAAATGGTATGGTATGAAAGAAAAATGTACCTATTGTTCCACTGTAAAAGCATCGTTATTTTCAATGTCTGTAATTCTTATTTTCTCAAAGGAAGAGAAGGCTGCAGACTTGAACGAAAATCATCGAGCAGGTAATGTTTACAGAGATCCTGTCTCTTCATCTACGGTGTTTCGATTGTCTCCAACATTTTCACCTGCTGAGTTATGCTCACCACATGGTACCCCCCATCGTCCCACTCACGGGTCCAAGATGAATAAATCTCGTTCTTGTTCGTTCGCGGTCTGGGGATGTGTATGATGAGCCTCAAAGTTTAAATGACGTAAGACTGATGCGAAAAGGGGAGGGGGGGGGGGGGGGGCGAAGGGGGAGGCGGGAAGGGGGGTGGGGGACATGGAAGATATCGTTTCCTTATCCCATGAGCAATGGTGATCGTCAGGATGGAGACGTTTAGACGGTCTGAAATCTCCACTTCTTTCAGTTCTCAGTCTTGAGCAACAAGGGCAGAGGTGCTTTAACACTCACGTCCTGTGCAGTGTTCATTTGAAGGACAGAGGTGCTTTAACACCCACGTCCTGTGCAGTGTTCATTTGAAGGGCAGAGATGTTTTAACACTCACGTCCTCTGCAGTGTCCATTTGAAGGGCAGAGGTATTTTAACACTCACGTCCTCTGCAGTGTTCATGTGAAGGGCAGAGGTGTTTTAACACTCACGTCCTGTGCAGTGTTCATGTGAAGGGCAGAGGTGTTTTAACACTCACGTCCTGTGCAGTGTTCATTTGAAGGGCAGAGGTGTTTTAAGACTCACGTCCTGTG
>CM065736.1:58887756-58892756 GCA_033310375.1 Conus canariensis
CAGGCATGAGTCTCAACATTCCTGTCTGTCAGTGTATGTATGAGCTTACTCTCTGACACAGGCATGAATCTCAACATTCCTGTTGTCAGTGTATGTATGAGCTTACTTCTGAACAGGCATGATCTCAACATCCTGTCTGTCAGTGTATGTATGAGCTTACTCTCTGAACAGGCATGAATCTCAACATTCCTGTCTGTCAGTGTATGTATGAGCTTACTCTCATGATACAGGCATGAATCTCAAACATTCTCTGTCTGTCAGTGTATGTATGAGCTTACTCTCTGACACAGGCATGAATCTCAACATTCCTGTCTGTCAGTGTATGTATGAGCTTACTCTCTGATACAGGCATGAATCTCAACATTCCTGTCTGTCAGTGTATGTATGAGCTTACTCTCTGACACAGGCATGAATCTCAACATTCCTGTCTGTCAGTGTATGTATGAGCTTACTCTCTGACACAGGCCATGAATCTCAACATTCCTGTCTGTCAGTGTATGTATGAGCTTACTCTCTGACACAGGCATGAATCTCAACATTCCTGTCTGTCAGTGTATGTATGAGCTTACTCTCTGATACAGGCATGAATCTCAACATTCCTGTCTGTCAGTGTATGTATGAGCTTACTCTCTGACACAGGCATGAATCTCAACATTCCTGTCTGTCAGTGTATGTATGAGCTTACTCTCTGACACAGGCATGAATCTCAACATTCCTGTCTGTCAGTGTATGTATGAGCTTACTCTCTGACACAGGCATGAATCTCAACATTCCTGTCTGTCAGTGTATGTATGAGCTTACTGTCTGACACAGGCATGAATCTCAACATTCCTGTCTGTCAGTGTATGTATGAGCTTACTGTCTGACACAGGCATGAATCTCAACATTCCTGTCTGTCAGTGTATGTATGAGCTTACTGTCTGACACAGCCATGAATCTCAACATTCCTGTCTGTCAGTGTATGTATGAGCTTACTGTCTGACACAGCCATGAATCTCAACATTCCTGTCTGTCAGTGTATGTATGAGCTTACTGTCTGACACAGCCATGAATCTCAACATTCCTGTCTGTCAGTGTATGTATGAGCTTACTGTCTGACACAGGCATGAATCTCAACATTCCTGTCTGTCAGTGTATGTATGAGCTTACTGTCTGACACAGCCATGAATCTCAACATTCCTGTCTGTCAGTGTATGTATGAGCTTACTGTCTGACACAGCCATGAATCTCAACATTCCTGTCTGTCAGTGTGTGTACTGGCTTGTTGTCTGACACAGTCAAGTGTCTGTCAGTGTATGTATTGGCTTGTTGTCTGACACAGTCATGTGTCTCTCAGTGTGTGTACTGGCTTGTTGTCTGACACAGTCAAGTGTCTGTCAGTGTATGTATTGGCTTGTTGTCTGACACAGTCATGTGTCTCTCAGTGTGTGTATTGGCTGGTTGTCTGACACAGTCATGTGTCTGTAAGTGTATGTACTGGCTTGTTGTCCCTTAAGGCTCATCTCTAAACATCAAAAAGTTCAGAACAATGCCGCCGTCTGATCTCCCGCTCCTCTAGATCTGATCACATATCACCAATTCTGTCATCCCTACACTGGCTCCCAATTCAGTCTCGCACTGACTTTAAAGTTCTCCTCCTGGTTTTCAAATCACTGAATAATCTGGCTCCCTCCTACCTCTCTGACCTCCTCCATCTCTATGTTCCGTCTCGCAGCTTACGCTCGTCCACCGATTCTCGTCTGCTTCGGCTTCCCTCCGCTCGCCTGAAAACTTCAGGCCAACGATCTTTCTCTTACCAGGCACCTGCTCTGTGGAATAGTCTCCCTTCTTCTCTGCATAACACGGACTCTTTAAAGACTTTTGAAATCTCCCTAAAGACACATCTTTTCCCTCGGACTGATTAACGATATCCACTTATCTCTGTGCGCGTGTTTGCCGGTGTTGACGCGCTCGTGCGTGTGTGTGTGTGTGTGTGCGTGCGTGCGTGCGTGCGTGCGTGCGTTCGTGCGTGCGTGCGTGCGTGCGTGCGTGCGTGCGTGTGTGTGTGTGTGTGTGTGTGTGTGTGTGTGTGTGCTTTGAGCTAGAATTAGTATTTTATCATGTTTCTGTAATATGCGCTTTGGGCTCTTGCGAGGTAAAGCGCTCTATGAATATCCTTTTACATTACATTACATTACATTACATTACATTACAGTCATGTGTCTCAACATTCCTGTCTGTCAGTGTATGCATTGGTTTGTTGTCTGACACATTCATGTGTCTTAACATTTTCTGTCTCTCAGTGTAGATATCGTCTTACTGTCTAACACATGTGTCTTAACATTTATGTCTCTCAGTGTATATGTCGTCTTACTGTCTAACACATGTGTCTTATAACATTCTCTTCAGTCAGTGTATTGGCTTGGTGTCTGCCGCATGTAAGAGTCTGGACATTTCTGCCTGTCAGCGTCTGTATCAGCTTACTGTCTGACACAAGACATGTGTCTTATGCTTCTGTCTGTCAGTGTATACATTGGCTTGTTCTCTTTAGACAAAAGCTGTATAAGCGTGTGCCTGAGAGTCAACATATAAGCTGATTTCAACACTGGAAGGTGGTTCTGTACAAACAGTTGTCTGACGCAGGTAAGTGTCTTAACGTTCCGTGTGGAAGATTTTGGAAAAGCCATCTGAAGCATCTTTTTCTGGAACACCCGGAATCTTCCCCTCCCTGTATACTGTCAACGCCCAGCTTTGGCAAACAAACAAACAAACAGAAAATGGGGGTGAAGGGGGGGGGGGTGGGGGGTAGGTGGGGGGGATGAGGGGTGGGGGGGAAAGGTGATGAGATACAAGGAGTAAGAGTGATGTATTTGCACTAAGTACTGAGGGTTAAAGAGGGGGGAAAAAAAGGTTTGTAACCTTACAATCCATTTTGTTTTCATTCGCAATTTAATTTCCAGTTTTGATTATTGTTGGTAGTTCTTTTTTCTTTCTAAGTTTTTGTCTTTCTTTCTTTCCTTCTTTTCCCCTCTGTTTTGCTTTCATTCGTTCCTATTCTCTCTCTCTCTCTCTCTCTCTCTCTCTCTCTCTCTCTCTCTCTGTGTGTGTGTGTGTGTGTGTGTGTGTGTGTGTGTGTGTGTGTGTGTGTGTTCGACCTTTCCATTCATTTTTTTCTCTTGTCTTCCTGTTTCTTGTCATGTTGTTCTGTCTGTGATTCCTTCTGCTTTTGCTGATTGACACCCAACGCCGGAAGTGCTTACCTCTTAGCTTTGACTTCGATCCAATCACTTCACTGTCTCTTAACCCTCTCCTTCCTCCCCTCGTCAGTTACCCCCCCCCGCCCCCCCCCCCATCTTCTCCATACGTTTTTTTTCTCTGTTGTCAGCATGACTCATGAGTTGTTTGTAAACAAACAGTGCGTTCAGCTGTCGTGAAAAACAGCCCTGGGCTGACGGGAATGAAAACAAGATGTTCCTTCTTTATTTCCTTCGTTTTCTTTTTTTCTTTTCGCCTTCTGTCTGTCTGTCTGTCTGTCTGTCTGTCTGTCTGTCTCTGTTCGTCTTTTTCTTCTTGTTTCTTGAAAGATGTGGGAATTTACTCTCTCTCTCTCTCTCTCTCTCTCTCTCTCTCTCTCTCTCTCTCTCTCTCTCTCTCTCTCTCTCTCTCTCTAACCCCATACACCCCCTTTCTCTTTTTTTTTATATACTTTTTTGTACTCCCAGTTCTTAAAGAACAGGGAGTACTTTACCATGGGAACGAAGAAATGCTGTGTGTGTGTGTGTGTGTGTGTGTGTGTGTGTGTGTGTGTGTGTGTGTGTGTGTGTGTGTGTGTGTGTCCGTGGTCAAAATGTGTTCCACTCGCTCCAGGAAAAACTGCTGGGCCGATCTTTCTGAAAATTTGTAGGTATGTTCACTATGGGTCAAGGATGATGCCCGATGTTTTAGTTTACCGTTACAGCCGTTACTAACGACTGTAACGGCCTGTAACGGTTTTTCTTCTCCATGGAATATCTCAAAAAGTACATTGGCTGATCTTTGTGAAAATTAGCAGGTATGTTCATTATGGGTCTCGGATAATGCCCGATGTTTTAGTTTACCCCGTTACAGCCGTTACTAACGGCTGTAACAGCCTGTAACGGTTTTTCTTCTTTATGGAATATCTCAAAAAGTACTTGGCCGATCTTTCTGAAAATTTGTAGATATGTTCATTATGGGTCACGGATGATACCCGATGTTTTAGTTTACCGTTACAGCCGTTACTAACGGCTGTAACGGCCTGTAACGCTTTTTCTTCTTTATGGAATATCTCAAAAAGTACTTGGCCGATCTTTGTGAAAATTAGCAGATATATTCATTATGGGTCTCGGATGATGCCCGATGTTTTAGTTTACCCCGTTACAGCCGTTACTAACGGCTGTAACGGGTTTTCTTCTTTATGGAATATCTCAGAAAGTACTTGGCCGATCTTTCTGAAAATTTGTAGGTATGTTCATTATGGGTCACAAATAATGCCCGATGTTTTAGTTTACCATATATACCGTTACTAACGGCTGTAACGGCCTGTAACGCTTTTTCTTCTTCATGGAATATCTCAGAAAGTACTTGGCTGATCTTTGTTAACATTAGCAGGTATGTTCATTATGGGTCACGAATAATGGCCGATGTTTTAGTTTACCGTTATAGCCGTTACTAACGGCTGTAACGCCCTGTAACGGTTGTTTTTCTTCATGGAATATCTCAGAAACTACTTGGCCGATCTTTGTGAAAATTAGCAGGTATGTTCATTATGGGTCACGGATGATGCCCGATGTTTTAGTTTACCGTTATAGCCATTACTAACGGCTGTAACGGCCTGTAATGTTTTTTCTTCTTTATAGAATATCTCAGAGTGTACGTGGCCGATCTTTGTGAAAATTAGCATGTATGTTCATTATAGGTTACGGATGATGCCCGATGTTTTAGTTTACCGTTATAGCCGTTACTAACGGCTGTAACGGCCTGTAACGGTTTTTCTTCTTTAT
>CM065736.1:58897756-58900256 GCA_033310375.1 Conus canariensis
GTGCATCAGTTTACTGTCTGGCTCAGTCATGTGTCATACGTTCTTTGTCTGAGGCCTAGAGAATCTGTCCACAGCAGCTAGTCTGGAAGGCGCCGAGATTTTTATTTCTCCCTCCCCCCTTATCTACTGTCACCGCCCTGCGCGAGCGAGCGTGCAGCCAAACGGACACGGGATTGGTGGAGATAGTAGAAGGGATGGGGGGGGGGGGGACGGGGGAATGTAAAGTGGGGGTGACGGATGTGTTGGCTTCAGTCATGTTGGGTCAGGGAGTGGGACGTGATCTGTATGCCGGGACTGTCAGAGAATGACAGACCCCCCTTCTTCTTCGCTCATCCCCAGTGGCCTACATCGAGGCCCTGTGTGTGTGTGTGTGTGTGTGTGTGTGTGTGTGTGTGTGTGTGTGTGTGTGTGTGTTCTGTTTCAGATGCTTTCAGTTTGTGTGCATCTTTCTTCTCTCTTCTTTCATTCTTAGTTGACTAGTTTATTTCTCCCTTCTTTCTAGCCTTCTCTAGAGTTCTGAGAACAAAATCCGACAGTGTTAACTCTTTGACTCTAGGCAAGTGCATCCCTCAAATCTAAGCACGACTTGGTTCTCGCACTTGCTTGCACTTGCTCTTTAGTTGGCCTTACCACTCTGTAGTCATCTCCCCTGAGTCTTCATGGAATGCTCCGTTTGTACCTGCACCCTTTGTGAACACAGCGCAGGCCTCCAAGGGTGGTGCAGGATTGCTCCCAGCTGTTGAGTTCAGCAGTTGAGGACTGTACTTCTCTGGGTCCCATCCCTACCTTCGGGTGTATCTTTTGCTTTTCTGCCTTTTGGCCCACTCTGAGGAAAGGCCCAGAGACGGTGAGGAAAGACCCCCATTGACCGCAGGGGAAGTCCTGTTGAAAACGGGAAAGATTGTAACCCGGGATTCTCTTCAGAGAGCACGTAAGACCTCATGGTGAAAGCTTGGCCGTGTCTGGAGTCGTCCTGTCTTCACCTGTCAGCGGAACAGCAACGAGCGAGACTGCGGGATGCACGTGACAGTTGCTTGACGGTGGCGTTTTTCGCCGGTGGGCTCTGCAGTCATGAAACATGGGCTGGTACACCCACGGGAACGCTCCCTTGGAGGTTCTGTCGTGTCACATCTAGTGGCCATTACACAGTGGCATATGACAGGAAGCAATAATGTCCCTTGACTTCTAAATAGAATGCTCTGTGCATGCCTGCACCCTATGTGAACACAACGCAGGCTTCCAAGGGTGGTGCAGGATTGCTCCCAGCTGGTTTGTTCGGCGGTTGAGGGCTGTACTTTTCTGCGTCTCACCCGCAGCTTTGGGTGTATCTTTAGGTGTATCTTTGGGTGTATCTTCTTCGTCTTCTTCCATGGGTGTATCTTTTTAGTCTTCTTTCACTTGTTCTTTTATCCGCCTGACCATTCTGTGGTCGCATCAAGCAAACTTTTGTTCTCGCTCTTGCTTGCACTTCCTATCTTGCTCACTTTACATTCTGTGATCACACCAGGCAAAGGTTCTTTTTCTCTCGCATTTGCTTGTGCTTGCTCTTCTGTTCGCCCTCACCATGCTGAAGTCACACCGGGCGAAGTTTTCGTTCTGGCATTTGCTTGCGCTTTCTATTTTGCGCCCCTTGGCCTTTTTGTGATCATTCAGGCAAAAGTTCTTGTTCTTACACTGGCTTTCATTCGCTCTTTTGCCATTCTTCCCTTTCTGTGTGGTCATAACAGGCGAATTCTTTTTCTCGCACTCGCTTGTGCTTGCTGTTTTGCACGCTTGCGATTCTTGTTTGGTCACATCAGGCAAAGTTTTAGTTCTAACACTGGCTTGTGCTTGCTGTTTTGCACGCCTTGCGATTCTTGTTTGGTCACATCAGGCAAAGTTTTAGTTCTCGCACTCGCTTGTGCTTGCTGTTTTGCTCGCCACACCCTTCAGTGGTCACCCAGGCAAACATTTGTATCTGGCGCTCGCTTGCACTTGCTCTTTAGCTAGCTTTAGCATTCAGTATCACGCCAGGCACTTGCTCTTTGCTGACTTTAGCATCAGTGTCACGCCAGGCACTTGCTCTTTTGCTGGCTTTAGCAATCAGTGTCACGCCAGGCACTTGCTCTTTAGCTGGCTTTAGCAATCAGTGTCACGCCAGGCACTTGCTCTTTAGCTGGCTTTAGCAATCAGTGTCACGCCAGGCACTTGCTCTTTAGCTGGCTTTAGCAATCAGTGTCACGCCAGGCACTTGCTCTTTAGCTGGCTTTAGCAATCAGTGTCACGCCAGGCACTTGCTCTTTAGCTGGCTTTAGCAATCAGTGTCACGCCAGGCACTTGCTCTTTAGCTGGCTTTAGCAATCAGTGTCACGCCAGGCACTTGCGCTTTAGCTGGCTTTAGCATTCAGTGTCACGCCAGGCCAAGTTCACAAGAAAGAAGTACGTACATGGCCTGGACACATGACTTACTACATTTATTGCGGAGCCCATCGCTTGCTGTAGTGATTCATTCAATTCTATT
>CM065736.1:58902756-58907756 GCA_033310375.1 Conus canariensis
CTGTCTTCTTCAGCTCACTGTTGCTGTTGTGGCAGCGAGGCCTGGTGGGGCGGCTGTTGTGTGGGGTGAATAGTTGTCAGGATCTGATTGTAGATGGGGGGAAGTTCAAAACCTTGATCTCTGTTCAGGCTGGGGCATCTAGTCTTGATTTCGAGGCTTCTTTAACTTTTCTTTTTGTGAGGAAGGGCTCTGCAGATAAGATCTTGGTTTCTTGGGGGCTGAAACTGTGGCCAGTGGCTTGTAGGTGTTCATGTATGGCAGAAGTAGATTGGTTTTGGTGTTCCTGTAGACGAGTGGTGAGTAGTCTTGCTGTCTCGCCAATGTAGGTATTGACAGACGCGGAACTTAACAGAATCCTCCCACAGGAAATAGCAGACGACATTTTAGCTTCATGCGGCCTCGCGCATGCGCACGAGTTCGATGTTTGTAAACACAGGCAACGAGACAAGTTCCAACGCTTTCGCCGAAAACAACATCCCAACGAAAACTTACCTACCTCCAACGCCATAGACACCAACAAATGGATTATCAGTCTCTCCAACCGTGCTCTCAGTGACAGTGAATCAAGTGTGCTGAAGAAAGGACTTAACTTCTGTGTTGCGCCCACATCGATTCCAGTCAAGGAAATCGTAGCTTCCACTGAAGCAGCGTGCAGTCAGATCAAAGACCAAGCCACAGCAGAGAGCCTACGGAGCGAAGTGGTCAAAGTCATAACGTCCAGTAAGCCACCCAAGTCCAACATTTCACGGGAGGAAAAACAAGCCCTGAAGAACCTGAGACAGGACGACAGCATCGTCATCCTTCCAGCTGACAAAGGTAGGACCACAGTATTGTTACCGAAAGATGAGTACAACAAGAAAGTACAGACCCTTCTCAGTGATACAGACACCTATGAAAAACTCAAGACTGATCCCACGAAGAAAGTGAAAAACCAAATTATCAATCTACTAAAGAAATGGAAGAAAGAAGATTCTATCTCCCCTAGTCTTTACCAACGACTTTACCCCACTTCTGAATCCACGCCAAAGCTGTATGGATTACCTAAGATACACAAGAAGGATGCCCCCCTCTGCCCCATTGTGTCCAGCTGTGGCAGTGTCATGTACAATGCCTCCAAATTCCTGACACGAGTATTGGGACCTTCAGTCGGGCAGACCGAGCACCACATAGTCAACAGCACAGACTTTGTACAGAAGATGGAAAACCAGCAACTGGCTCCAGGGGAGAAACTTGTCTCCTATAATGTATGTGCACTCTTCACGAGCATCCCTGTACCCAAGGCTCTCCAAGTCATTCGGGAGAAGATTGAGGATGACTACCACCTTCGTCACCGGTGTGAACTCTCTACAGAACAGGTGCTAGAACTGTTGGAACTATGCTTCTCGTTCAACCATGAGTTCTACCAGCAGAAACGAGGAGCTGCCATGGGTTCGCCAGTATCCCCAGTGGTAGCCAATCTGTACATGGAACATTTTGAAAAAGTAGCCCTTGAGACCGCTGCCAACCCTCCCAGCATGTGGTACCGCTATGTGGATGACACCATGACCCGCATACAGGAGACGGAGGTTGACAGCTTCACCACTCACTTGAATTCCATCGATGACAGTATCCAGTTCACCTCCGAAACTGAATCAGAAGGCAAGATCCCGTTCCTGGACACTCTCATCTCCCGAATCCCTGACGGCAGGGTGGAGACCAGTGTCTATAGGAAACTCTCCCACACTGACCAATATCTGAACTTTCACTCCAACCACCCCCTCCAACACAAGAGATCTGTTGTCAACACCCTCATGCACAGAGCCTCTGTACTGTGTTCCACTAAGGAGGAAGAGTTGAAAGAAGAAGAACACATCAAGACTGCCCTTTCCGCTAATGGATACCCTGCATGGATGTGGGACACCCCTCGAGTTCCCTACCCTTCTTCTACAGATACGGACAGTGTGAAAGTGGGGATCCCTTACATTAAAGGAGTTTCAGAGCGTCTGGCCAGGACCTTCCAACAACATGGATGCAAAGTGTTCCACAAACCCACCAGTTCCCTACGCCAGCAACTGACCCATGTCAAAAGACAAAACGGACCCCCTCAAGCGGTGTGGTGTAGTGTACCAGGTAGGGTGTCAAGACTGTGCCAATACCTACATTGGCGAGACAGCAAGACTACTTACCACCCGTCTACAGGAACACCAAAACCGGTCTACTTCTGCCATACATGAACACCTACAAGCCACTGGCCACAGTTTCAGCCCCCAAGAAACCAAGATCTTATCTGCAGAGCCCTTCCTCACAAAAAGAAAAGTTAAAGAAGCCATCGAAATCAAGACTAGACGCCCCAGCCTGAACAGAGATCAAGGTTTCGAACTTCCTCCCATCTACAATCAGATCCTGACAACTATTCACCCCACACAACAGCCGCCCCACCAGGCCTCGCTGCCACAACAGCAACGGTGAGCTGAAGAAGACAGGGCGACCCTGTCGAAATATTCTGAAAGTAAGTTTTTGATTCTGAGTCCAAACACTTTTCTAATGTCGAATCCAGAATCCAGAAACCTATATTCCTATTTGCTTTAGCACTGTTCATGACATGAAAATCCAAAAGACAAGATCAGCGTTTCTAATATGCTAATGTGTCCGTGCTTTTGGAAAAAATGCTGTGGGAATTTTATTATTTCCAAGTACGGCAGGAAAACAAAAAAAAAATGGTGCTGCTTCCATCTCCATGGTAAATCACTGGCATGCATAGAGCACGATTCACTTACAACCATGCCCATAACATCCTTTCTCTCTTTCTTTTTCTTTTAACTATTTTCTTTTTCGTTTTTTTGTTTTGTTTTGTTTTGTTCTGTTTTTTGTATGCGCTGTTCTGCTATTTTTTTTTTAGTACCGTACCCACTATCCACCCCAAATCTATATGTGCAACCGTCTAATGTCTATCCTGGAGGTAACACACCTGTAAAACTATGTCCCATGTTTTAGTTCAAGAATTTTGTTCGCCTTTATTCGATGTCTGCTACAAAGGGATTTCCACACACACACACACACACACACACGCACACACGCACGCATGCACGCACGCACGCACGCACGCACGCACACACACACGCACACACACACACACACACACACACACACACACACACACACACACACACACACACACACACACACACACACCGACTGAAATCAAATTTATTTTTAGATCAACCTATCCTCTGATCGCAACATACTCTCTGTCTCTGTCTCTGTCTCTCTCTCTCTCTCTCTCTCTCTCTCTCGCTCTCTCTCTCTTTCTCTTTCTGTGGCTGTCTTTGTCGCTGTCTGTCTCTGTCGCTGTCTGTCTGTCTGTCTGTCAGTCTGTCTGTCTGTCTGTCTCTCTCTCTCTCTCTGTGACACTCATACACACACATACATACACGCACGCACTCATGCACGCACGTACGCACAACACACACACACACACACACACACACACACCACACACACACACACACACACATACATGTGTACGTGCGCGCGCGCGCAAACACGCCCGCACGCATGCACGAACGCACGCACACACGCGCGCACACACACACACACACACACACACACACACACACACACACGAACGAACGCATGCACGCACACACGCACGCACTCACGCACGCACGCACGCACGCACGCACGCACGCACGCACGCACGCACGCACACACACACACACACACACACACACACACACACACACACACACACACACACACATTCAAATTCGATGTTGTCATTGTTATTAAGGAAGTTTACATGCAAGGTAATCAAACATTCCTGAGAGCTCACATTTCATTCATGTCAGAACACGGCGAAGAAGAAGAAGAAGAAGAAGAAAAAAGAAAGGACATAAAAAACTGAATAAGAAAGTAGATAGAACGAAAGGAGGAATGAACAAAAGAACAAAGCAAAAAGCGAAAGAAAGAAAGAAACCAGGACAGAAAGAAAGAAACAAAGAAACAAACAAAGAGCAAAAGAAAGAAAAAAAGGAAAAGAAAGTAAGAAAGAGAGAAAGAAGAGAAAAGAACAGAAAGAAAGAAAGAAAGAAGGAAAAAAAGAAAGTAAGAAAGGCAGGAAAGAAGGAAAGAAGGAAGGAAGGAAGGAAGGAAGGAAGGAAGGAAGGAAGGAAGGAAGGAAGGAAGAAATCTTTAAACTAAGAGAGACACCGACTTCTCCCGAATTCGACTTTAGAAAACACACACACACACACACACACACACACACACACACACACACACACACACACACACACACAACACACACACACACACACACACACACACACAACACACACACACACACACACACTCACACACACCTTTTACCATCGTTTCATTCGTAAATCAAATAAAACCGTGTGTATCGCTTGATAATGATGAGTGATATTGTCCATAAATGTCTTCACCTCTATGACTGCTTTCCGAAAAATGGTGCCATACCACCCCCACCCCCCCCCCCCACCCCCTGCAAATCAGGATAGAGGACTTGCAAAGCGGAACCGATGCTAGTCCATATCAGAGATATCTGTTTTTATCCTGAAATAAAAAGCGCCATAAAGCTCACTCCGCTGGCATGGAATTCCTTCTCAAACACGTTACAAAACGCTGGTCGTAGGACTGTTTTTTTTTTTTTTTTCAGTCCGAAAAAAACGCATTACAAATCTACACAAACTTATGGTAACCATGTACCTCACTACAGTCAAACGTCAACAATCTTGGAACATTTTGTACCCATGCAAAAAAAAAAAGAAAAAAAGAAAAAAAGGAAAAAAAAAAAGAAAAAAAAGGTGGAAAATAAAAGAAGGGAAAAAAAAAAAAGGAAAGAAATGTGGAGTCAGATGATGCAGAGGACTGAATTTTGAGATTGGGGAAGATTTGGGTGAATCTGCACCCATCACTGAATTTTGTGATTTGCGAAGATTTGGGTGAATCTGCACCCATCACTGAATTTTGTGATTTGGGAAGATTTGGGTGAATCT
>CM065736.1:58912756-58917756 GCA_033310375.1 Conus canariensis
TGTTGAGGAAATGTAATTGTGTTCCATACTTTGAGGAAAAGTAGCTGTGTTCTATCCTTTAGGGGCAAGTAACTGTGTTCTACTCTTTGAATAAAGTAGCTGTGTTCTCTTTTTTGAGTAAAGTAGCTGCGTTTCTCTCTCTCTCTCTCTCTCTCTCTCTCTCTCTCTCTCTCTCTCTCTCTCTCTCTCTCTCTCTCTTTTTATAGTAAAGTAGCTGTATTTTAAATACTTCGAAGAAAAGCAGCTTGTTCTAAGCCCTGAATAAAGTAGTGTAAGAAGCTGCTGTTCTATACTTTTAATCGGGTGACTGTGTTATAATCTGAGTTGAAGTAGCTGCAATTTAATCTGCGTACGTGTGGCTGTGTTTGATTTTTGAGTGAAAACACGAATAAAGACGACCTGGTAGATTTTCGATTGTCAGTCGCCAAGAAAAGCTTTGAAACGTGACATGAATGTGATATGTCTTGATGCCACTGGACGTCTCATGTCTTATTTCCTCTAGGGACTGTGTGTGTGTGTGTGTGTGTGTGTGTGTGTGTGTGTGTGTGTGTGTGTGTGTGTGTGTAGTGTGTGTGTGTGTGTGTGTGTGTGTGTGTGTGTGTGTGTGTGTGTGTGTGTGTGTGTGTGTGTAGCTGTGTTTGATTTTTGAGTGATAACACTAAAGAAGACGACCTGGTAGATTTTCGATTGTTGTCAGCCGCTTAGAAAAGTTTTGAAACATGACGTGCACGTATTATGCCCTCATGGTAATGGACGTCTCCTGTCTTTTTCCCTCTAGCGATTGACATGTCTTCAAGTGCCATGCAGTAACGAGCACCTGACTTGTTTGCTGGATGCCTTCATACACCATGTCCGGTATCAATGTGTGTTGTTTTTGCTTACCTTGAACTTGATTTATATACAGCGCTTACCTTGAACTTGATTTATATACAGAGGGACAAAACTTACTTAAAAAGGAGACGAAGAACTTACAAATCAAAACACGACACGTTTCCACCTCTTGGGTCTTCTTCAGGCAGGACAAACAACATTCAAGGCGATGAAAACAAAGAACGAACAATCACTTCTCTCCTCAAATGGGGCGCTAAAATGGTAGTGGAAAGTTGACTCGTTCGAGTTCCGGATATATGACAGATCGAAAAGAACTGAATAGTTCGTGTAACAGTTTTGGGCACTGTGCGAAATTAACAATAGTTTTTTTTTAATTATTAAATGTTCTTTGGCAGATCGTCAGGGTACCAACAAATCGGTGACAGCGTCTCTTCTTGAAGGAGCTGAGTATCACAAAACCAAAGAACCATTCAAAAACGTGCCATCTCAGGAAGTGAAAATGTCTTTGATGCAGGTAGAAACATATTGGATTCTCTGCACGGGGTCATTGAGAACATTCTCACCTGTAACAGGTAATGGTGCTTATAGCCCTGCCGACCGCAAAGGGCCATATCACGGCTGTCACCGCGTTGAAGTCAACTCACAAGTCATTAAAAAAATAAAGAAAAAAAAGAGAAGAAAACTCATTCACATAACCCCTTTAAAATACACCTCAAAACACACCGGAAATTTCGTTAAAAATTTTCCTTCTGTAAAATCTTAGATCAGATGGAAAATGTTAACCTCTTTCAGAAATTCAAAGATCACATTAGATGGAACATCTCTGAACAAGGCTTTCACGAATTCTGCCGTAAAATGTTTATGTCTTACATCATGCAAGTCCCAACACTCTAAAAGAATATGTTTCCACATGAAAGCATTGTACGGGAAATCTAACCGCCAAAAATCAAGCAGGGCTTGTCGGAGTTCTTATCAAACCACCGACCAGAATCACTGGTTCCGAACAGATGCATCTGTCTGAATTCCATAAACAGTTCAAAAAAGAAAAAAAGCTGGTTTGAAAAAAAATCCTCCGGGACTCCCCGTCATAATTCATTCCAGTTACCGCCTTTCCGTCGACAGCTCTGGCTGCGGCTCTGGCGAAGATCAACTCAGACAAGCATTATTTTAATCCGTCGGCAGTGGTTTTATTGAATTCTCTCGTTGTCGTGGACCGTGTTGTATGTACGTCTCTAGTGCTGCTCCAGTCGATTGAATTACCAAACATTGTCTAGGTGTGGTGGGTTTGATGGTTTTGGCACCTCCCGGCGTGTGTGCTTGTAGGGTTGTGCGTGTTTTGTGGGAGAATGTATGTACGAGGGTTTTTTTTTCTTATGAAACGGCGAGGGGGAGGGAGGGGTGATTTGGGGGACGGGGGGGGGGGGGGGGTTGGCAGGGTGAGTGTCGACAACTTCTTAACAGTTGCTTCCTTCCGGTTAGAGATTTCGCCCGTCCCTGGCAAAGACAAGATCGGACAAGCCGTTCTGTGTGTGTGTGTGTGTGTGTGTGTGTGTGTGTGTGTGTGTGTGTGTGTGTGTGTGTGTGTGTGTGTGTGTAAGAGAGAGAGAGAGAGAGAGAGAGAGAGAGAGAGAGAGGAGTGTTGTGTGTGTGTGTGTGTGTGTGTGTGTGTGTGTGTGTGTGTGTGTGTGTGTGTGTGCGTGCGTGCGTGTGTGCGTGTGTGTGTGGATGATGACAATCTTATGACGGTCTGGTCCTCAAACACGTCTTCATTTTTCAGTGTGACGTGTATTGACTTAGGCTACTGTTCAAACTGTCATACCTCGATTACCTTGATTGAATGCTTTAACGTTTACATTGTTTCTTACGTGTAGCATCTGTGTAAAATTCGTCAATACCTTTCTGTAAGTATTTCTGAATTAAATCAATTCTACTGTTTTATTGCTGTGAAACAATGTATCGTGCTGCTGCAAAAAATATCCCATTTCTGTTCAGTGGTTTAAAAATGTGAATCGCTTTGGTATGTATTTACAGAACGTAGCCATGAGACCCTCTTCTTCTATTGTCTCATCTTAGTTGTTAATTCATTTATCCATCAGCTTCAAATCATGCGTAGTGTGGTCTCAAAACTTAGCGGATGTGGTGTAGCGAATATGGACTAGTCCGCACGCAGTGGCGCCTCCTTGATGTAACTGAAACTGAAACTTACAGAACTAAACCATTTTCAAACGTCCCACTCTTGCTGGATATGTGTTATCACAGAATGAAAGAACTGCTCAAAATAATCTCCCTTCTCTTTGGTAGATCCATACAGAAGTAACGAATTGGTTCAAGGGTCTCCGTTTTTTTTTTTTTTCTTTCGTTTTGAAATCGTCACAGAACTTCATTCGCCTTGGTAGATCGTCACACAAACAAACAAACAAACAAAAAGGTACAAAATGTCTCCCTTCTCCCTGTAAGTTCTTCCCAGAAGCGGTCTATTAATTCTTCTTGGTTGATTGTCACAAAAGTGAAGAAATGCTCGACATTATCTGTTCTCTTTGTTGGATTGCCTCAGAACCTGAAAGAATAGCTTTTTAAAAAAGGCTCCCATTTTCTTGCACAGATCATCATGAAATTATAGATGTTTTTTCCAAATAATTTTCCTTCCTCTTTGGTAAATCGTTTACAGAACTATTGTTGAAATAATTGCCCGCTCTTTTTTGGTAGTTTGCTAAAGAACTGAAAAGAAAATCGAAATACTTTTACTTCTTTTCTTTTTTCTTACTTTTTTTCTCTCCATTAAGATTGCCACTAGTGGACTTAAGAATTGTTTGTAATGATATCCCCTTCTTTTAGATAGATCATTACAGACTCTAAATAATCTGCCTTTCTTTTCGTTATACGTATTAGGTACTGTCTTGCAAAATTTCTTAGAGACAAACGATGCCTCTGTGTGCAATTCAAACTTCATCTCCCCTAGGAGTCAGCGTTGACCATAAGTATACAGCACTTGTGCTGATTGTCTGCCCCGTGTTCCCTCCCCCCCCCCCCCCTCTCCCCTTCCTTCCCCGGTCTCCAATCTCCAGCGTTGACTGTGACTGTGACAGTCAGGTATTTCTGGAACGACTGACTGGGACCATTCTCCGATCATTTCCGCCGAAGCCGATAGACCCTTGGCCTGTACTGGGCGGCCCGGACATCCGCTACAACCTACGGCCCGCCCCATCACCCCGCCACCTTTTGACACCAAAGGGAAACCATCCACACGAACCGTCGCAGTAAACATGTCACCCCAGTCTCTCGGCAAGAGCCGCGAGAGAGAGGTAGGAATTAGACAGTTCCTCCCTCCTCCCCTGTCCCCCTGCCTCACCCCCGTGTATGACAATACAGCACGTGAATGGCGCTATTGCTCAGTACCAATCGAGATGAAGTTTACAGAATTAACTGAATATTTCTTGCAGTCATTGCAACACCAAGCTGCTCTGTAAGTTGCTGGAATGGTGCTCGGTTACTTATCCTTGGAATTTATTAGTTTATTGTAATTCAGTCCCTTGCGGATTCATTCCAAGAACTGGCCCTCAGCACTTGTGTCTTAAGAGGTTATCTTTTTATATTTTCTACTTTTCACAAGAAAATGTAGCTTGTTTTGCTCTTTCATGATTCTCTTTGCTTCTCGGGGTGGCACCTTTGGTGGGTGTTTTTGGAAACTCAACAAACAAACTATGGTATTACACACCAGCCTTTTTCTGGGATAGCACTCTGCTTAAAACGAAAAGGCAGAGGAATCAAGTTATCACTTTCCGCGGTCACTGAGGAGAAACAATCAGATTCTGAAATACCGATATCTGACCAGGAGTTGTATATTAGTGAGTTTCCTCCCCATTGGAGGTTGTCCTCCCTCTTGGGAGATTAGAAGCTTGCTGAAGGCTCATTTTGAGAGGCATTCACCCACTCAAGCACATACTGCTAGTTCGGCAGAATTCGCTATCACCGCAGATATGAATGCTTATCTTCCACTATTTCTTCAATTTTAAGACAGAAAAGCAAGCTTTGTTTATCATTGAATATATATATATTTGTATGCGTCTCTCTCTCTGTATATATATATATATATATATATTATCCATGTGTGTATATATATATATAGGAGAGAGAGTTACAAACAACATACATAGAGGTAGGAAGAGATA
>CM065736.1:58927756-58930256 GCA_033310375.1 Conus canariensis
CTACATTGCTCCCCCCCTCTCTCTCTCTCTCTCTCTCCCCTCTCCCCCCCCCTCTCTCTCTCTCTCTCTCTCTGGCATGTCAAAATGAAGTCAAAGCAGCTGAAATTCAGAGCTACAAGGCTATAATCCAAACTGTCAGAATTTTGTTGAGAGCAAACAACGTATCAACCATTGATAAAAGAGAAAAAAAAAGAAAGAAAATCATACAAAAAGGCAGTTGTAGGTAGGATTATGAGTGATGTGGCAAACCCATTTTTTTGTCAGGAAAAAGCGGCCATTTCTTATTCATATCGCAAGTCTAAAAGGAAATCTGTTTTAAAAAGAATGACAAAGGACATAGCTTTAACCATTTCAGAGCAAACGAATAGACTCCAAATATATCTTGACATTTTGAAATTCTTGAAATGGCTTCTTTTTTTTTTGTAATGCTTGACACTCAATGAAAGTTCGACACTCTCGATCAAGCTGTCGTTGAAAATGTGGTCGGAAGACGAATAAAAAAAAAAAAAAAAAAAAAAAAAAATTCCAGTCTGGCAAAGCGTGTGGCTCAGAGAAAATCCTGACAGAACTGCACAGGCCAGCAGAAGAGATTTTCTTTTAGTTCGAGTGTGATCTCTCTCTCTCTCTCTCTCTCTCTCTCTCTCTTCTCTCTCTCTCTCTCTCTCTCTCTCTCTCTCTCTCTCTCCCCACTAATTCAGATAACCCAAGTGGAACGCTGAGCAAGCCACAAAGTGTTCCTCCCTGAGGTGCACTAGTGGCACAATGTTCTGGGCTACAAGAAAATCGGCAGCCATTGACAGGAGGGCACAAGGGAAGTAACTTGCCCCTGAGTCGCTTGTCAGAAGCTTTTAACAAGTGTTTCTAATACCGTGATAATGATCCAGTTACGAGCAGCGAACGGACATTGGGGGTTATGTTACAGTCCGCCACACTCTCTCTCTCTCTCTCTCTCTCTCTCTCTCTCTCTCTCTCTCTCTCTCTCCTCTCTCTCTCTCGCTGTCTCTCTCTCTCTCTCTCTCTCTCTCTCTCTCTCTCTCTCTCTCTCTCTCTCTCTCTTCTTTAGCTGGCGTGCAACGATAAATCAATAGAGAATAGAAACTCTCGTCCCCTCCCTTACCCCAACCCATCATCCCATCGTCTCTGTCTGTCTGTCTGTCTGTCTGTCTGTCTGTCTGTCTCTCTCTCTCTCTCTCTCTCTCTCTCTCCTCTCTCTCTCTCTCTCTCTCAAATCCTTTACTTTAGCGTCGCAGAACACTCTATCCTGAGTGCCCTACTTTTCACACTGTACACTAATGAACAACCTCTCTATGTGAAGTCCACATGTGAACTCTGCACTTTACACTGATGATCAACCTCTCTATGTGAAGTCCACATGTGAACTCTGCACTTTACACTAATGATCAACCTCTCTATGTTCAGTCCACATGTGAACTCTGCAGATCACACTATGATTCAAACAGATCATTCAGACGTCACCATTCTTTAAAAAAAAAAGAAGAAGAAGAAAATAGAGAAAAAAAACATGCAAGAACGTGTTAATAATATCGTGAAAATGGATTTAACTTAATAACAAGCGATTCACCGTAAAAAAAATGTTTATCACAATCGACCAAAAAAAAAAGGACTAAATCTGATAATAAAACGCTCTCACTACATCATGCAAAATACCTGTACTGTTGTACCAGTGACATGCCATAAAGTATGAGGAATAACCATTGATGAAATACTACTTAGCATCCTCACATGACTTGTGTGTAGAACAGAATTTCACAGAAAGTCTGTTGACTCTCCAACATCAAACACTTCCTGGATTTTCACTCACGCAAGCCTTTTTTTTCTTCTCTCCTGTGTCATATTCATTCATTCATAGACTTTCTGTCTGCCCAACGGCACTCGCAGGCTGATGCTCTGAAATCATCGCTGAACTTACACACACGGGCACTCCAACTAATCCTTTAAAGAACAAAATACTAACCTTCGGGACTCAAGACTACAAACATTTCAAATTCTTCCCCGAAACGGAAGACTAGAATGCAACAAAGGAAAAATAATGTACAAGACTTTGTCGGAAAACGCACAGACAGATTCTCATTGAATGACTAGAAAAAACTACCCCTCCCCCCCCCCTTCCCCCTCATTTCCCCCTTCCTTCCCAAAATCCACACCCTTATTCCAGGAATCCTGGAGCAGGGGAGGCCAGCCCCAACCAGGCGGGTCCCCGGATGACGGATAGAGGGATGCCCCCAGGTATGAGAGTTAGACGCGATTTAAGTCGAAAAAGCAGTCCCGGACCAGAAGTGCGATATTGCTAGCAGGATGGGGAGGGTTAACAGGTGGCACTGTAATCTCCACTGAAACACCCCATGTATTAATGACAGGAGCGTCATGCGATCAAGAGCCGCGCTATAAGCTCTCAGCCCTGGGGAAGGACACCCAGTGAACAATTCATCTCATAAGGTAGGACTTTTTAGTCTTGAGCTAAGGGAGAAGCCCCCCCCCC
>CM065736.1:58942756-58945256 GCA_033310375.1 Conus canariensis
CAAAAGCCGGTCGAGACAGAAAAATTCCACAAACAAGTGGTTCTGATGGGAAACGAACCCCTGACCTTCCAGCACAGAATCCGCGACGCTTATCACTGTGCCACGGCGGCTGGTTCATGGGAGAGAGAAACTCTCAGATGATGCCTGACCTAGACGTTCACCCAACGCCCAGACCAGGCTGTACCTTTGATGTTGACACTGCAGGCTGTAGAAAGGACCTGTCTGGCGGGACTGTGAATAATCAGGGCCCCAGACAAGGGAGGGAATACGGGGGGTAAGGGAGACAAATCAAGCCAGTGGGTTAATGTTGTTAATAAGACTTAGATTTCACTCAGGCAAGTATGAGCCAAATTAGACTGAAGGCGAACTTTTTTTTTTTTTTTTTTTTGAGGCTGAAGGAGAAATGTCCAACAGAATTGAATCCAACAGATGTCATTCTTCATTATTTTGCTGACTCCATTGACAGCAAAGATAGAGTAATGATAGTAAGGAGAAAAGTATCCACAGAAGATGAGCTGCGCCTGAAAAAACAGTTCCATCACAGGTGTGTGCAAGCGCGCGCACACACATACACACGCACTTACACACACACACACACACAAACACACACACACACACACACACACACACACACGCGCGCGCGCGCGCGCACGTGCGCGCGCGCGCGCGTGCACACACACACACAAACGCACACACACCAAGAACACACACCACACACACACACACACACACACACACACACACACACACACACAACACACATTTTCCGGGAATTGTGTCTAAGCATCAACTATTTTCAGCCCCAAAGTGTTGGAATTGAAAACTTCAACACACCCACCCCACCCCACTCACACTCCCAACTCGTACCCCCCCCCCCCTTTCCCTTCCTTCCCCTTTACCTTGTTCCCTCGCAAGCCCTCCCAGCGAGAGATTGAACGCCAAATCACCGCAAATATCCGTCTTGGCTTTCTGATCTTTTTCCGCTTAATGGCGTAGATTGCGGCCAGACACACTCACCCTTGGAATCAGCCAGGGTCGTTGGGAAGTGTGTGTGTGTGTTGTGGGGGAGGGGGGGGGGGGGGAGTGGATAGAGGGGATGGGACAGAGGGTGGATGGTGGTTATGTCTGTCTGCACGTGAATACCCTCCTTCTTTCCTTCTTGTGGTGACCCCCCCTCCCCTCTCTCTGCTGCTTTACTCTTCACCACCCACCCACCTGTTACTCCTGTTCTTTGAATTTATTTACTTGGTAGGGGTACATTGTCATGCTTGCTTGCCTTCTCTGTCTGTCTGTCTGTCTGTCTGTCTGTGTCTCTCTCCCACTGTCTCTCTCTCCCACTGTCTCTCTCTCTCTCTCTCTTCTCTTTTCTCTCTCTCTCTCTCTCTCTCTCGCTCGCTCGCTTGCTCGCTCGCGCGCTTGCTCGCTCTCTGACTCATGTCCTTCAATCATTATCTGTGTGTGTATGTGTGTGTGTGGTGTGGTGGGGTGTGTGTGTGTGTGTGTGTGTGTGTGTGTGTGTGTGTGTGTGTGTGTGTGTGTTGTTGAAGATAATTTGCCCATGCCATATTCAAGATAATTTCGCCAATGCCATATTCAAGATAATTCATGCCAATCCCATATCATCGCGATGAAACTATATTTGTAGTTCCAGTCGTCCCAACTGAGCCCCGAGTAAACTCAACCCAGAGCGAAAGCCGGTCGAAGCAGAAAAATGTTACAAACAAGTGGTTCTTATGGGAAACGAACCCCTGACCTTCCAGCACAGAATCCGCGACTCTTATCACTGTGCCACGGCGGCTGGTTCATGGGAGAGAGAAACTCTCAGATGATGCCTGATCTAGACGTTCACCCAACGCCCAGACCAGGCTGTACCTTTGATGTTGACACTGCAGGCTGTAGAAAGGACCTGTCTGGTGGCACTGTGAGTAACCAGGGTTCCAGACAAGGGAGGGAATAAATGGGGGGTAAAGGGAGACAAGGGGAGCCAGTGGGTTATATTTGTTAATATCATTATGATTTCATCGTATTCTCTAAAGACATTGCCGCGTGTCTCTGTGATAATGGACACAGAGCCTGATTCAGCAGGCAAACCTCTCATTCCGTCTCACGCACTCAAGCGAAGTGTGGCATGGTGAATCATTGTGGCGGTGAACAGAATAGTTATTTGTGTGAGACGAAAACTGCCAGCGTGGCGATTGTTACAGTTGAGCGAAAATATGCAACTGCACGAAGTCCAAACACACACACACACACACACACACACACACACACACACACACACACACACACACACACACACACACACACACTCACATACATACCAGGAACACACACTCACACACCAGGAATACACACATACACACACACATACACACACACACACACACACACACACACACACACACACACACACACACACACACACACACACATTTTGCAGGAATTGTGTCCGTCCAAGCATCAACTATTTTCAGCCCCAAAGTGTTGGGATTGAAAACTT
>CM065736.1:58960256-58972756 GCA_033310375.1 Conus canariensis
CAAAACTCCACTCCCTATGTTGGGTAGATGGGATTAATTCTTGCCTGTCTGTACAGGGAGTGTCCGCAGGAGTATCAGCCTGCGTACGCAAAAAAAAAGAAAAAGAATAAGTTCAGGATGTTGGAGAGGCAAGGGGCGGGTGGTGAGGGTGTCTCCCTCTCATCTCCCTCTGTCTGCTATCCCTTGACCTCTTTTTCTGCTGTGTCTCTGTCCCTCTCCCTCTGTCTGCTATCCCTTGACCTCTTTTTCTGCTGTGTCTCTGTCCCTCTCCCTCTGTCTGCTATCCCTTAACTTCTTTTTCTGCTGTGTCTCTGTCCCTCTCCCTCTGTCTGCTATCCCTTAACTTCTTTTTCTGCTGTGTCTCTGTCCCTCTCCCTCTGTCTGCTATCCCTTAACTTCTTTTTCTGCTGTGTCTCTGTCCCTCTCCTCTGTCTGCTATCCTTAACTCTTTTTCTGCTGTGTCTCTGTCCATCTCCTCTGTTGCTATCCTTAACCTCTTTTTCTGCTGTGTCTCTGTCCCTCTCCCTCTGTCTGCTATCCCTTAACTCTTTTTCTGCTGTGTCTCTGTCCTCTCCTCTGTCTGCTATCCCTTAACCTCTTTTCTGCTGTGTCTCTGTCCCTCTTGCTCTTTCTTTTTCCCTGCGTCCGTCTCCATCTCTGTTTTTTTTTTTTCTCTGTCTCTCTCTGTCTCTGTCTCTGTCTGTTTGCCTTTCTGTCTGTCTGTGTGTCTGTCTATATGTCTCTTTCTGTCTCTGTCTCTCTCTCTCTGTCTGTCTGAATGTCTCTGTCTGTCTGTGTCTGTATGTGTGTTTATGTGCTCAGTCTGTCTGTCTGTCTGTCTGTCTGTCTGTCTGTCTGTCTCTCTCTCTCTCTCTCTCTCTCTCTCTCTCTCTCTCTCTCTGACACACACATTCAGCAGATAAAGAAAGAGATTGAGCGAAAGAGAGACATTCAGAGAAAGACGGAGTGAAAGAGAGAGAGAACAGACCGAATGAAATAGAGGAAAAAGAGCCACGCAGATGACAATAGCAACACAGAAAAAGACATGGGGGGGGGGGGGGGGGAGGAACACACACACACACACACACACACACACAACAACAACAACAACAACACCGATTACATGCTAACACACCCACACACAGACACACAACAACAACAACACCGATTACATGCTAACACACCCACACACAGACACACACACACACACACACACACACACACACACACACACACACACACACACACACACATACCTAATTCCCTTTGGAACACGAAGAATGAATGTTTCATGAAATTCAATTGAATTTCGCTCCAAAACATCCAAGGAATTAGCGATTTCTTCGAATGCTGGCTTCGATGAAATCTCTCTTCTCTCTCTCTCTCTCTCTCTTGGTGCATGCGCGCGCATATGTGTGTGTGTGTGTGTGTGTGTGTGTGTGTGTGTGGGGGGGGTGGGGGGAGGGGTGGGGGGAGGGTAGCGAAAAGGTCACCCCCGCATTTTGGGGTGAACTGAAAATTAAGTCTGCGCCTTCTGTGATAGAAAGTACGTGAGATGGGAGATTAAAGAACAATGGAAAAGACGGTGGGGTTCTGACGTGAGATCTCTCTTCTGCCGATTTTTAAGCTGTCGTGAGGAGCGTAAAAACATTTTCAGTCAGCTCCCAATATAGAGACCGCACCATTGCCCCTATACCACTCAATTCCAGCCATTCCATATACAGCCACACTTAGTTTAACCCTTCGCGACAGTTCACAAAGAACAATTATATTGTGTTACCATAAGGCAGCCCACTGAAGGAGACACTGCACTGCTTACGAATTATTTTGGTGGTGTACATGGCTGCCTGTTATCCAACAAACGCAGGACATCACCTGCTAAGCCCCCATATTGACGACAATAATTGCTTAGTCGCGGAGCCAGTATGAGTGTGTGCGTTCCCCGCCACAGCGTGCCGACAAGTCTGTATATTATTATCAACCGTCTCCATGAACTTGTCCAAGTCGACGAACTTGTCAAGAACTGACCATGGCCATGGACGTAAAGATGACATCAAAACTGAGGCCACCATGACAGCAGAGCAAGAAGTGCCACAGAATTCCAGACTTGTGTAGTGACCGATGTGACAGCACAATGCGCAGAGCACTCCCTCCAGAATGCCATCAAGCACCGTCACCAGATCCCTTCCCTCGCTTGAACAGAGCACCTCAGTCTAGGTCTGCATGTGCTGATTCTTTTTCAGAAATGAAGGAGTCAAACCAATGAGGTTAAAGAGATGAGCTTCACCTTCGTAAAAAGACCCAGACAGAAAACTTTAGTTCTGTCCACAACGTTTTCTAACATATAACCAGAAATAATCTTGGTTGTGGACCTAGACTTTATACAGCTATACGACAGACAATTCTGAAACTGTTGGCGAGAGCTGGAACGACGGGACGGAGAACACCCAGCACAGTTCTGTCTTGCATTGACGAAACCTTCCCTCCCCTTCCCATCTGGTTTATGAGCCCATACACAATGCCATCATTGCCTTTCCATGTTCATGCAATTCTCTACAATGTTTGCACTGCAGATGGAAAGGGCATCTCAACTTGCAATAGGGAACTGTCCATGTCCTTGCGATGGGAAGATTTAGTTCACGGAAACGTGATTGTCTGCTAATGCGATCTGGATGACCCTGTCTCGAAGGCATTTTTGTTTGTTTGTTTGTTTGTTTTTTTGCTTTGTTTTTGTTTTTGTTTTTAAAGGAAAAACCGGAACATCTTTTTTAATTCCTTACGGCTTGGTAACGCTGCGGTGTGTCTTACACAGCTTTTATCATTAAGTAAAACAACGATTAAAACGAAATTGCAAAGAAAGAAATGCCTACTTTTTATATGATCTGTACATAGATAATGAAATAAACACATCGTCACTGATTTGTCATGGGAGGGGGGAGGGTTAGACGATATTAAGGTTAAACGTGTACATTCACCAAAGATGGCAGACGGAGATATAACTCCCCGGAGAGTGGGGGTATCAAAAAAGCTGGCGTCAACAGATCTTATTCGAAGGCTTCTCGTTTCTTAATTGCAAGAAGCTTTTTTTTTCTAACTCGCTATTCAGTATCATTAATTTATGCATAATCCAACCGTCCTAGATTCGCAGAGGGAAAAGGTTAGCTCTACATATTATGGAAACTGATCAGTTCATACAAAGACAAAACGATCATATCGCGCTCTCGTGTGGCGGAGATGAATTTGTGGATAATCTTATTTGTCTTCTTCATGCTGAAAACAGAAAATCAGAATGCCGCGGGTTCTTTTAGCCAATCATAAGACGTTACTATTTTTGGTGCAAGGAGGACAAAAAGGATGGCTGATTACAATTTTGAAAATATATAGTTTTCGATCTTTCGCCCTTTAAAACAACATTTATCATAAATGTTTTGAAAACCATGGATTTTAAACAGAAAGAAGATAAATTATACACTCGAATGTTTGATCCCTGTCTGGAGAAAGAGAGAGAGAGAGAGGGGAGGGGGGGGGGGGAGTGGGGGGCGGAAGGGTGGGAGGCAGGAGGGAGAAAAGCCTTCCTGAGCGACTGAACTTGTGAATTGCAATCCACTAGCACCGTCGAAGACGAGAATGGATGCTATTGTGTGTGTGTGTGTGGGGGGGGGGGGGGGGGGGGGGGCGCACGTGTTGCCTGTGATGTGTGTATGCATGTGTTGTTTGTGATGTGTTTGAGTGCGCGCGTGTGTTGTTTGTGATGTGTGTGTATATGCATGTGTTGTTTGTGATGTGTGTGTGTGCGTGCGTGCGTGTGTGTGTGTGTGCGTGCGCACGTGTTTTGTTTGTGGTGTGTGTGTGTGTGAGTATGTGTGTGTGCGTGCGTGCGTGCGTGTGTGCGTGCGTGCACACGCGCGCGTGTATTGTTTGTGATGTGTGTGTTGTAAGTGTTTATGTGTGTGTGTGCCTCTGTGTGTGTGTGTGTGTGTGTGTGTGTGAGGGTGTGTGTGTTGTTCTCCTGAATCCAACCTCTCCAAATCAAGCAGAGATTGCGCTCGTGTTTTGGCTGATTGCAGTCGTTTGGCTGGAGTGGGAAACAGAGGGTGATGGAGGGGACGGGGCGACAGCACTCCGCTTTCATTTCAGGCTGTTTACAGCCCAGTTTACCTCAGGGGGCAGTATCAGGGAGCCTTCAACATCGTTACCTCCCTTGCCTGACACGTTCGCGTGATTTGGAAGTCTTTTTTTTTTTTTTTCTTGTTTATTACCGGCCAGTTTCAATATGAATTCCGAGCTGATCGATATTCCTTTATGCAGTTCTTTATTGCTTAGATCAGCTGTCAATTGAGTGGTCGGTATGTAGCATTACACCAGCTCAGACTGGTCGATATGTAGTCCTTCACTTCAGATTCAGAATTGTTTAACAAAATCTTCTTTAATACTCAGGTGCAAGAAGAGAGCAAAACAGAAGATAGGCGAACGAACAAAACTAATGTAGAATAATGATGTTCCATAAAATACATAAACATCACATATGGGTGAGGCTCTGCAATTTTACCAGATTCTGTAAGCATTTGTGTGTGTGTGTGTGTGTGTGTGTGTGTGTGTGTGTGTGTGTGTGTGTGTGTGATGTGATGTGAACTACGTGTACACGCACTCGACGTTTAACAGTCGCCGATATCCTGTTGGTTGGCCCCATATTTTCTTGATTCAATCGATTTCATCTTCCTGTATCCGTGTATCATGAGAGTCGTGTGGGGCATTAGACCGGAGGGATGGGACTCATCTTGTTACGTTCTGATTTAATGTCCACGTCCACGGGAGTTGCTAGAATCAAAGGAATTACAATCGCAGAAGAGCGGAGGGAGAGGCGACCTATCCACAACTACACTGACACCATCACAACGACTACAAGCTAAGACTGGTGGCGACAATGCCCAATTTTTTTGTTGTTGTAGCACTATACTTTTTAATGTGTACATATAAAAGAAAAAAAATCCAATGATGAACGTTGACAATGTACACAAACATCATGCAATGTTGTAAAACATGTTGTATACCTTCTCATCTCAATTCCATTAAATCATGACAAGCGGAGAAAGCAAAATACACAGACAAATGTCAATATCATATTGTTCTAATCGAGCTCCAAGGTCGCGGACAATATGTAAATAGAAAAGAAAGAAAATATGCAGTACGTAAGATAACGATTCACCCCGTTTCAGTTTAATATATATAGGACCGTTTTGTTTTGTATCATGAATGATTCATCGGAATCAAGAACATATATTTCTCCATTTTATATCTGTAGCCCAGTTACCTTAAAAAAAATGTTTCGTTAGGTTTTGTTTTACTAGTTCTAAATTTACAAATGAAATGTTTGTCTATTAGAATTATCAGATCTAGCATATCATCGGTTTTTGTTTTGTCATCAGCGCCAGATAATATCATCTCCTTTCACAGTGTCAACATTTAACTCTCAGAAGTCTTTCAAGCTCTTCGCAGAAAGTACGTAAAAACTCACATTCCCACAGGTAGTGATCAGTTGAATTTTTAAATAAGAATATAGGTGTCTGGATTCTGGATTCGACATTAGAAAAGTAATTAGACTCAGAATCAAAAACTTACTTGGAGAATATCAAGACCAGACGCCCCAGCCTGAACAGAGATCAAGGCTTTGAACTTCCCCCCATCTACAATCAGATCCTGACAACCGTTCACCCCACACAACAGTCACCCCACCAGGCCTCGCTGCCACAACAGCAACAGTGAGCTGAAGAAGACAGGGCGACCCTGTCGAAATATTCTCCAAGTAAGTTTTTGATTCTGAGTCTTTCCACTTTCCTAGAATTGAATTTTTCTCTGTGTTGCAGAAATCATGTTTGTCGTTATTGATAATTTGCATGCTTTTCAAAACATGTCGTGTTATAGCCTACTCACTATGGCAATGACAATCATTGGACGGCCTTGACTCACGTTTATATTGACCATGGACTTGACCACGTTCATCGGAAACAAATGCAGTCAGTCCAATTGAAGACAATCTGTATGACGTGTTGGTGCGGGCTGTTGGTCAGTTTGTAAAGACACAGCATTTACAGAGAAACTCAAACGTGCCTTTGCTTGACGTTGAGGTGTGGTTTACATGGAAATGAAAGAATTTGTGAATTCATAGAATGAATGCATACCTCCAGAGAGAGAGAGAGAGAGAGAGAGAGAGAGAGGCTCATTTGTCATGTGTTTAAATACAGCACCTCCGCAATCCGTATTGCCCCGTAGTTGAAGAATTCAAGAGAAGTTTTCAGAGGTGTTGGCAATCAGGTATGTTCCTCTTGAGTTGCTGTGGTTTTGTGACGTGGATTGGGCGACAGTCTTTACTGAAATGATGCCTTTATCTGGGACGAGATAGCTGTAGGATTTCTTTTGAATTCATTAACTGGTGGGATTCGTAGATAGGCCTATACCATTCTACTTACAGTTTGCTCAAAGATGGACTGCAGTTAACCTCAGTAGAATTTCACTTAAGCTACCTCACACTTCATCAAAAGTTTCGTCAATCAAGATGGCGTCATTTCTTCACAAAAGGAAGAAGCGTCACTGATCACATTTTTCGTTTTTACACCTAAGCCATTAAAGCTCCGATCCAGAAAAGACATACGGTCATAACGCTTCTTCAACAGTGTAAAAACCTTTGATATTGTCTAGAACATAATGCTGTTGGAAAACCTGTGGACAATTTAAAGTTCTTGAAATATCTTTATTCAAACTTTATTATTTCACTCCCATAGAAAAAAAAAACAACTTCAGCTCGCTAAAAATATACCATTACACCCAACCAGCGTTTCCTTCTACCCTCCCTCCCCCCTCCCCCCCCCCCCCCCCCCCCCCCCACAACACACGCACACATACACACAAACACACTCCCTTCCTACTCTGCCTTTCAGGTACTGGCTTGCAAGCATTCTAGTAAAAGCAGACCCGCTTTAGCTCTAACATTTATAGCATACATGTGCTGCAACATTTGTGTGATGTCTGCCGCTAGATTTAGAATGTGTTTTGGTGTGTGCGTGTACAGAGCAAAAGAGAAGTTCACACAAAGCTGTCGTCCTAAAGGAGCCATAGCAATGTTGCCGAACAGTCTGCGGGTATCACAAGAGGTCATAAATCGGTGATTTAAAACCAAATACCATTAAAACGGCAAAAATGAAGTGACATAAGTGATTTCTACAGAGGTGTGTGTGTGTGTGTGTGTGTGTGTGTGTGTGTGTGTGTGTGTGTGTGTGTGTGTGTGTGCATGACATTGTTTTGGTAAGTGGAAAGAGGAGAGTTGGAAATGGAATAGTCTGAGCAAATGGTAACGTGCACATGTAAGCGTACTTCTGTGGGTGCTTTCACACCTACCGCAACTGGGAAGAATCAATCGTTCACACACATGAAACGACACATTGGACAGGTACACCAATCTAAGAATCAATCGTTCACACATATGAAACGACACACTGGGCAGGTACACGAATCTAAGAATCAATCGTTCAGACACATGGAACGACACATTGGGCAGGTACACCAATCTAAGAATCAATCGTTCACACACATGAAACGACACATTGGACAGGTACACCAATCTAAGAATCAATCGTTCACACATATGAAACGACACACTGGGCAGGTACACGAATCTAAGAATCAATCGTTCAGACACATGGAACGACACATTGGGCAGGTACACCAATCTAAGAATCAATCGTTCAGACACATGGAACGACACATTGGGCAGGTACACCAATCTAATAATCAATCGGTCACACACATGAAACGACACATTGGGCAGGTACACCAATCTAATAATCAATCGTTCACACACATGAAACGACACATTGGGCAGGTACACCAATCTAAGAATCAATCGTTCACACACATGAAACGACACATTGGGCAGGTACACCAATCTAATAATCATTCGGTCACACACATGAAACGACACACTGGGCTGGTACACCAATCTAATAATCAATCGTTCACACACATGAAACGACACATTGGGCAGGTACACCAATCGAAGAATCAATCGTTCACACACATGAAACGACACATTGGGCAGGTACACCAATCGAAGAATCAATCGTTCACACACATGAAACGACACATTGGGCAGGTACACCAATCTTCCTTTCTGGTTGGCTCCTCATCGGGATTCAAACTCGCCACATCTGACCGCAGACTCAAAGGCACTACCATAGGCAACCCGGCGCCCATCGGGTTCTGAAAGGATATCGGTTAAACCATATAGGTTATAATCTATCGATTTTAAGTAGACAGATCTATAGAAAGTTAAAAAAAAAAAAAGCCAAAGCACGGAAAAGAACAATTTAAACAATTTTAACAAGGTTATGCTTATTTTCCCCCATGGAACCAGCAGATAAAGTTAAAAGTCTCCTTCCGAAATAAGATGAACCAAGAATGATTAAAAAAAAAAAAAAAAAAAAAAAAAAAAAAAAAAACGACGTAAGGAAAGAAGGACGGAGCAGAAGAACTAGAAGAGAAACGGCGAACTGAATTGTCATGCGATAAACAGTCTCAGCACATTAGCCTCTCAAAAAAAAAAATATATATATATATAATCTAAGACATAAGAGCAAGCTTTGTTTATAATTGAATATATATATATATATATATATATATATATATTTAGTTTTTGATTGATTCAGATTTCCATAATTTTCAGGCGCCACTCCACCGAGGAATCCGTTCAATGCAGACAATGCTCACAATAGTCAGCATACACTTAAAAGAAATCATAAGTCTTGAACTCACACATATTGTATAGAAGAAATCATAAGTCTTGAACTCACACATATTGTATAGAATGCAGCCCAGTTCAAGACATGATTTCTTTTAAGTATATAACACACACACACACACACACACACACACACACACACACACACACACACACACACACACACACACACACACATATTGTATGGAAAATTGATTGGGTGTGTGAGTCGAGGCCGGTAGCTGTGTTAACCAGTGCCATCATCCATTCAAACACACACACACACCCTCACTACCTCCCACTCTCCCTATCGCCTAAAATCCCCAGTTCTCCTCTCGTCCAGCCTGATAAGGTGAGGGAAGGGGTTAATACTGCAAGGAAGAAAAGGGTTAACCTTGTGTAGGTCAGTACTCCTATTGTCCTCCCATCCCCTCCTCACGTTCCGCCCACCACTTTTCTCCTCCCCCCCACGTTTCCTCCTTTCCCCTCCCCCCTCTCCCCCCTCCTTCTTCTTCCCTGTCATACACAAGCGTGTGCGCGCTGCCTCCCCTTACATGGTCTCCATGAGTTACGGGAAGGTGCAACATCTATTGACAGTCAAAGGGAATGCAGTATATCAATGGCGCACAAAGTGTTTACCAAAGAGCAGAACTTTTGCAGGACCCCGGACCGATCAGTTTATCCAGCACAGATGTAAACACGTGTTTTGACCAGCTTTCTTGACTCATGTGTGAATGAATACACACACCAGGAATTATGAAAGGAGAGGATGGAACGTGAAGGGTGCCTTTAGCAAATGGGGGAGAAGGATAGGACGAAATTGTGTGCGTGCGTGTGTGTCTGTGTCTGTGTGTGTGGTTGGCAGGGTGAATGGGTAAGTGAGGGTGGGGGGTGTTTCACTGTGTTTACAATAGGAAACACCAAGGACGAGGGATGAAGGGTACACAAATGGCAGGACTTTATTTGTTTTCATCTCCCTCAAGGAGATGACTTTTTTCAGCTACGTCTCTCATTGTCTTTGTTTGTCTGGTAGAAAAACATGAAAACTACTGAACCGAATTTGAACGACATTCAGTAGAAAGATGACCAATGACCAAAGGACGAACGCATTGAATTTCGGTCTGTATCCGTCATGAGAATCAGGATTCCAAGTCGATCCAAGATCGGTTCAAGAAGATGACGTTTAAAAAAAAAGGAATTAATTTTAATAAAACTTTGTTGATATATCAAATGTGGCCTGTAGACGATTCCCTTCAATTTTGGCGTGGATCCGTCATGTACATCCAAATCTAAGCGGGAATCCAGGGTCCTTTTTACGGTGGCAGAGGGACACGTTCTCCTGAATGCCCTTGTGGGTGTGTTTGTGTACGTGCGTGCGTGCGTGCGTGTGTGTATGAGTGTGTGTGTGTGTGTGTGTGTGTGTGTGTGTGTGTGTGTGTGTGTGTGTGTGTGTGTGTGTGTGTTCATTGTTTGTTGGCTTTGGAGGGAAGAGTCGAAAAGGAATGAGAGGAGACGGGGGGGGGGGGGGGGGGGGGGGGGGGGGAGGAAGAGGGGGGGGGGAGGTGTCCAGACGTTGAATACAGATATGATAACTCAGACTGGTTACACACACGAGCCGAAATTAGAAAAAGAAAAAGGAAAAAAAGAAAAACAGAAAAGCGACAGAGGACCATCTCTGTTGCAGCTTCTTTCCCGTTTATTTATCACCTTAATCTCCAAGGCAAACAAGACAGGGGTCGTCTTCAAGACCAGGGGAGCCATCAGGAAGGGAATCTTGTCTCCTTATACACTGCTGCTGCAGCTGGGCTTTCTGTCTTTTTTCTTCAGCACACCATAAAGAAACGGCTGAGAAGGGTGGGATATATTATTGTGAAAGGTTTTCTGATTGGTGGACATATCTAGGGCCCTTTCAGCTGAGGTGTGCGGCCAAGTCGTGTTTCTGTTGTGGTTTTATCTATGAAGTAGAAAAGGATAACTCTGTCCTCCGTCTGTCGATCTGAAGGTTGCTCATGCCCCTACTACCCTTTCCCTGTTTTCCCCTTCATACCTCCAGGTGTCTGTCTGTCTGTCTACTTGTCTGTGTATCTGTCCGGGCGTCTTTCCGTCCGTGCGTCTTTCTGTCTGTCTGTGCGTCTGTCTGTCTGCCTGCCTGCCTGCCAGTCTGTCTGTCTGTCTGTCTGTCTGTCTGTCTCTCTCTCTCTCTCTCTCTCTCTCTCTCTCTCTCTCTCTCTCTCTCTCTCTCTCTCTCTCTCTCTCTCAGGGCTAGGCACCACACCGAAGATCATGTTTGCACTCTGTGTGCTTTGATACAGAAGTTTCTCATAGAGAACGCCAAACTGTACGTCGCTTTTGTGGACACGGAAAAGGCGTTTGACAGAAATGTGTAATTGCATGTCTGGTTAAAAATTGACGTTGGCGGAAAATTGTATATGACCCTCCGTTATATATATATATATATATATATATATATATATATATATATATATATATCTTCTTCTCTGTCATGGCAGCAAGGCTGACCAAGTACCAAATGGAAAACAAGTACTTGGATGTGTCAGTCCAGAAAGGTGGCATCCCAGGCGTAGCTGGCTGTGTAGAACACGCCACAATGATCTGGGACGCAATCCAAAAAGCAAAAACAGAAAAGAGAGACCTGGACGTAGTGTGGCTTGATCTGGCAAACGCATATGGATCTGTGCCCCATGAGATGATACAGTTGGCTCTTGAGATGTACCATGTGCCAAAGAACATCCGCGACATGCTCAAGAAGTACTTCAATGCTTCTCAATGCGGTTCTCTACCAAGGAGTACACAACAGACTGGATCAACTTGGAAGTGGGTATTGCAATGGGCTGTGCAATTTCCCCAATACTGTTCGTGTTGGCAATGGAACTCATCTTGAAAGCAGCAACAAACAACGCGAGACAAACAGACCTTGGCGATGGATACAAGATGCCTCCTCTCAAGGCCTTCATGGATGACACTACAGTGATTTCATCCAGAGAAGACGAGACACGTCATGTGCTGGAGAGGCTGGACGACATAGTTGCCTCATCCAGAATGAAGTTCAAGCCAAAGAAATCACGGAGTCTCTCACTGAGGAAAGGAAAAGTGGCCGGATCTGTGGTCTTCAGTGTTGCCAACCAGGCCATTCCAACAGTCACAGAAGAACCAGTCAAGAGCCTTGGAAGATGGTATGATGATACGCTGAAAGACACACAAAGAGCAAAAGAAACCAAGCAGATGGCGGAGGAAGGCTTGGAGACCATTGACCAGTGTGGGCTCCCTGGCAAATACAAGGTCTGGTGTCTGCAGTTCATGCTGATATCAAAGCTGCTATGGCCTCTGATGATATACGACATCTGCACCAGCATAGTGGAGGCAATGGAAGCCAAAATCAACAAGTTCACAAGGAAATGGCTTGGTGTCCCACCTTGTCTGACTGACATAGCGCTGTACTGTCGCCAAGCAAAGCTGAAACTACCACTGAAATCCATCCTGGAGGAATACAAAGCAGGGAAGATCAGACTTCAAAGCATGCTGGAGGACTCAGGAGACAAGGTGGTAGAAGCAATCAAGCCCCAGCTGAAGACAGGCAGAAAATGGAAAGTTCAAGAGGCGATGGATTCTGCAAAAGAAAGTCTCAAGATCAGAGAAATAACAGGACACACACAGACCAACAGACAAGGACTGGGGGTGACCAAAACTGAATGGTGGTCAAAGGCCAAAG
>CM065736.1:58982756-58997756 GCA_033310375.1 Conus canariensis
GCGCGCTAGCGCTCAGGTATGGTGTGTGGTTGTGTGTGTTGATCATGTTCAGCTACTGAACTCTTGTACTGAAAAAACCGTGCATTTTAAATAGGCTTGATGTTTGATTTTAATTCAGTTGTTTACGTTTTAAGTTCTGTGTTTCATCCTTTCAGTTCGGTCCATGGTTGCAACTGAAGAAGCTTTAAATAAAGCGAAATATATTTTGCACTTACTCCAGGTGTTTGTAGTTTTTTTTTAACCATTTACAGTTAGAAGGGCACAGATTACCCAGGAAAGCTTATAGAATGTTGTAGGACTTAGATATTCGGGGAAGAAGAACTGGGTGTCAGAGGTACGTGTTTTTTCTGTTCCAGTATGGTTTTGATGACGTATAGTTAAACCAAGATGTTGGTGATATAAAAGTATTCATTAAGTGTTTTCGTCAACGTTTAATTGATCGCAGATGGCAAAAAAAAGGCACGATCACATAGAAAATAGTGAGAGGTTTGATATGTAGAAATTTTGATAGCGCCCATGACTTAAAACTTTACCTGTTGTTAAATTTGAATTTTAATCTTCAGTGTGCAATGACAAGATTTAGGTTTGGTATATCAGCATTGAAAGTGCATAGCTACAAATACTGAAAATGTAATCCTACACATTTAGTTTGTCCATTGTGCAAAAAAAAATACCGAAAATGAATTGCATTTCGTTTTATGCTGTTCAGTGCTAAACGGATGTAGAGAAAAAAATCACCGAGAGCCACGCTTGTTTATATTGTATTTATTGATGCCATCTACAAGACAAAATGATGCATTGGAATTTGTCATTGTTTGTGCACAAAGCTCTAAGGTTGAGAGAAATTGTGACCTCATAACACTGTGCATTCGTAAATTCATTTTTCTTTCCTATGTTTTTCCTATAAACAGTTTTGGTGGTGGTGGTGATGGTGATGGTGGTGATGGTGCTTTTCTTTACTTCGCTAGCTGTATATCTTTTTGTTCACTTACCCCTTTCTTGAGGGCCGTGGCCTAAACGTGAATTAAACCATTGTCATTACCATTGTCATTCTCTCTCTCTCTCTCTCTCTCTCTCTCTCTCTCTCTCTCTCTCTCTCTCTGTGTGTGGTGTGTGTCGTGTGTGTGGTGTGTGTGTGTGTGTGTGTGTGGTGTGTGTACACGTGTGAAATTTAAACAGTCAAATTTCCGTTTTTCATTGTACATTGCAATAACAATTCATTTCACAAAAGCATGTGCGCGCACGTGTGTGTGTGTGTGTGGGGTTGTGTGTGTGTGTGTGTGTGTTGTGTGTGTGTGTGTGTTGTGTTGTGACAGAGACAGAGACAGAGAGAGACATAGACACAGATAAGACAGAGACAGACACACACACAGACAGACAGATAGGAGGGGGGGGAGAGAGAGAGAATGTCCATGAGTATGGACAGTGTGGTTGTGTGTGTGGGAGAAGGGGGTACTGTTAACTGACAAATGTGATGCGCTGTTCAGTTATAAACGATTTAACAAGATCATCTTTCCTACGCTATTGTTCTCAGTCCTGAGGAAGCGATGCGGAGGCTGACCTAAAATAAGGAAAAAATGAAAAGAACGGGGGGGGGGGGGGGAGGGGGTGGGGGGGGGGGAGGAGGTTGACACAGCTGTTCGTTCATTGACAGTAATTTGTATACTTCTAAAACCTTTTCTGAGCTTAAATAAGAATGTAGGATTCTGGATCAACATTAGAAAAGTGGTTAAGGACTTAGAATCAAACTTACTTGGCAGTTTCAGCCCCCAAGAAACCAAGGTCTTAACTACAGAGCCCTTTCTCACAAAAGAAAAGTTAAAGAAGCCATCGAAATCAAGACCAGACGCCCCAGCCTGAACAGAGATCAAGGCTTTGAACTCCCCCCCATATACAATCAGATCCTGACAACCGTTCACCCCACACAACAGTCACCCCACCAGGCCTCGCTGCCACAACAGCAACAGTGAGCTGAAGAAGACAGGGCGACCCTGTCGAAATATTCTCCAAGTAAGTTTTTGATTCTGAGTCTGTAACTACTTTTCTAATTTATTGAGCTTATTCTTCCGTTTTCACTTTTTTAATTTAGTTGTTGGACACAAAAAAAATTTCAGATACAGAAAAAAATATTGTGAAGCTGTAAAAAAGAAAGTTTTAGAGTGGTAGTATTTTTTATTTAAAGTGGACGTGTTTCCTTGCTTCTGATTTTGACGGTTCAAGGTTAAAACCAAACGAACAATGAAGTAAAAGACATGGTATGCCAGTTGAAAAAGTTAAAACAATCTTGCCACTGTTGTCAGTATAAATGTTTTTAATGGGGAGAAGAAGAAGAAGAACTGTCTCTGACAGCCCAACCCACCACAAAGACCGTTGTAATGCCGAACAAATATACAACTGAACATCTTTTTTATTTTCTAAAGACAATCAAACATGAAACGTAGATTCTTTGCCATGTTCAAGCAAGTCACAGGTGCATCAGTCCAAACTAAAGCCGCTCATGGTACCCTTTCACCTAACGCAGATGCAGACGAGAGGTGCTCAGAACAACCAAGGAAACCTCAAAACATTTTTGAAGTCCTAAAACGAAGAAAAAAAAACCCCAACCTCTAACCACATCTCACAAAAAAAGAAAGAAATAGGGAGAAGGGAGAGGGGGTCGTGAGGAACGGGAGAGGGGGATGGGGGGGGGGGGAGGCTCGGAAGGAAACATTATTAAAAGAAAAGAAAAGGAGAAAGGAACTGAACAGAAAAGGGGAGATAAAAAGGGATTGTGGGCTGACATGGATCCCAATTACGGGTGCTTAGGGTGGAGACTTGAAAGGGAAGCCTTATAGCGTTAACTGCCTGTGCCACACACACACACACACACACACACACACACGCACACGCACACACACACGTTCGCACACACGCGCACGCACCACACACCACACACGCACACGCACACACATACGCACACGCACACGCACACACACATCACGCGACCACACACACACACACAAGCACACACATACGCACACCAACACCGCACACACACAACACACACATAAATACACAAATGCGCGCGCGCATACACACGCTCGAGCGCGCGCACGCACACGCACGCACACACACACACGCACGCACGCACCACACACACACACACACACACACACACACACACACACACATACATACACATACACGCGCGCGCAAAGAGAGAGAGAGAGAGAGAGAGAGAGAGAGAGAGAGAGGAGTTGGAGGGGGAGGGATTATAGGATGGATTAGAATGGAATTTTTTGACAGGAAAACGTTGAGTCAGTAACCAAGTGTGTTGTGTGTGTGTGTGTGTGTGTGGTGTGTGTGTGTGTGTGTTGTGTGTGTGGTGTGATAGCAGATGCTACGCAATCTGTGTGTTGCGGAGAACGGATGGCTGATAACCTCCAACATGGTCTGCCCGGTCATCCCCAATGTGATCCACTTTCCCTTTCCCCCCTGGTTTGACGTGCACAAAGACACAGACAGAACAATCGCCGTGGCGAAGTGGTCAGAGTCGGGGTTTTCGGGCTGGCTGAACATGGAGTTTGATTCCTATCATAGGTATTTGTTTGCAGAATTTGTTTTTCCACCCGACCGGCTCATAACCAGAGTTGTTGAGTCTGGTACGGGCTCAGCCGGGAAGAAGGGGAAGAATACGGTCGAGTTTTATCCCCTTGATGGATGCGTCTTTGAGAATGTTATCCAAATTTCTGGTTCGACTTTTTCGAATTCCCTCGTATAACCGAAAGCAGCACGGTTGTAGAGCATTCTCATTTTCGGCGGCAATACTCTGGAATTCACTGCCTTTCCATCAACGTCATGCCCCTTCCTTCCCGACTTTCAAGTCTGCACTTAAAACGTATCTGTTCAAACGCCAGTTGCAGGGTACCTACCACCTGAAATATTACTAAATTACTACATGCCACTTGCACACTTTGCTTGTGTACAAATGAGCTGTTCACCGGTCATATAGTGTGTTTATGTATGCAAAATTATGTTCCAGTGTGTGTGTGTGTGTGTGTGTGCTGTTGTGTGTGTGTGTGTGGTGGTGGTGGTGTGTGTGTGTGTGTGTGTGTGTGTGTGTGTGTGTGTGTGTGCGCGCGCGAGTGTGCTGTGTGCGTGCGTGCGTGGTGTGTGTGCGCGCGCGCGCGAGTGTGCTGTGTGCGTGCGTGCGTGCGTGCGTGTGTGTGTGTGTGTGTGTGTGTGTGTAGGGGGGGGGGGTGAGTATGTTTATGACTCGTGAACACAAAATTATGCGTGTGTATGTGTGTGCGTGTGCGTGTGTATGTGTGCGCGCGCGAGTGTGCTGTGTGCGTGCGTGCGTTGGTGTGTTTGTGTGTGTGTGTGTGTGGGGGGGGGTATGTTTATGACTCGTGAACGCAGAACTATGCGCGCGCGCGCGCGCGCGCGCGCGCGCGCGCGTGTGTGTGTGTGTGTGTGTGTGTGTGTGTGTGTGTGTGTGTTGTGTGTGTGTGTGTGTGTGTGTGTGTGTGTGTGTTTGTTATGTAGTGTACTTATTGTATATTATAGTATATAATATATAATATATATAATATATTCTTTTTTAGATGTTGAATTGTCAAAACTTGTAAAGCGCCCTGTAGCCCACGTTGTTAGGATGGGCGCTATAGAAATTGTCCTCATTATTATTATCATTACTAAGTTTCCTGACCAACGCTGCAGGTGTCTGGAGATCTCGGGCCTGGTTGACGTCTGGGTATGTTATGAAAGTAACGCGTAGAGTACAGCCCTGTCATGTAGTCAGTGCCCAGAACGGAATTCTACGGCATCATTTTGATCACTTCATTATCCTCATCGATCAGCCAAAGACAAAGAACTCTGGAATTCTGTTAGCACTTCAAGCACTGCTCTCAGTAGGGTCTGAAATCGATTTCCAGTTTGACGTCTATGCCCTTTGTGAGTTCGTGCCGAGGTCGTCGCCCGTTTCGGCAAGTCCTTGGGGGCTGACACTGACACGCAAGTGGTGGCGCCTTCCGGGGTGATCACCCACTCACGCACACTATCTCCGCGTCAGTGTGGGAGTTGGGGTAGGGGGTGGGTGAGGGGGGTGGGGGGTTGGGGGGCTTAGTAAGTGGTGTCTTGCGTATGTGGTTCAAAACCGAGTTCACTGAACACCACCAAAGTGAAATGAATTGCCTCATTACTCACTGAGGCCCATAGCTAAGGGTGAGCATAGGCCATCGACAACACTCCGCCATCGCACTCGGTTCTGGGCTGCTCGCTGAATGCCTGTCCAGTTGGTCCCCTGCCTCTTTGTCTCTGCCTCAGTGTCTCGCCTCCAGCTGCTGCGAGGTCGGCCTCTCTTCCTTTTCCCCTGCGGGTTCCATGTCAGGGCTTGGCGTGTGGTGCTGGATGCTGGCTTCCTGAGAGTGTGTCCAATCCAGCCCCACTTCCTCCGCAGAATCTGCTTGGCCACTGGTTCCTGTCCTGCTTGCTTCCATAGATCTTCATTGTTGATCTTCTCTGGCCATCTGATTTTGAGGATGCGCCTCAGACAGGTGTTGATGAAGTCTGAATTTTTTGCTGTTTTGCCTTGGTCATTCTCCAAGTTTCGCAGCCATAGAGCAGAACCGACTTCACGTTTGAGTTGAAAATACGTAATTTTGTTGTCCTTCTGATCTCTCCTGAGGCCCAGATGTTCTTTAGCATGATGAATGCTGCTCGCGCCTTGCCTATCCTGGCCATGATGTCTCGGTCGGTGCCCCCCTGCTTGTCAACTACGCTTCCCAAGTAGACAAAGGAATCTACTTCCCTGATGGGCTCGCCTCCGACTGTGACTGGGCTGCTGTCTGTGGCGTTGATCTTCATCAGCTCGGTCTTCTTGTTGTTTACTTGAGTCCTGTTCCTGCTGATGTTGTCTCAAGGCGAGTGGTCTTGTCCTGCATCTGTGTGTGACTGTGGGAGAGGAGTGCCAGGTCGTCAGCAAAGTCAAGGTCATCTAGCTGCGTCCAGAGTGTCTTTTGTATCCCATTGTTCCCGCTGTTGTTGTGGTCTTCATGATCCAGTCGATGACCAGGAGGAAGAGGAAAGGTGACAACAGACATCCCTGGCCGCACTCCTGTCTTCACCTCAAAACCGTCTGACAACTGGCCTGCATGAGCCACCCTGCAGTTCATATCCTGATGGGTGCACCGGAGGAGAGAGATGATCTACTGTGGTATTCCGTTGTGTGAATTGCCTCATGGTGATTTAATATTCACTGCTTTCTGTGGATTCCGGTTCCGGGCTTGCGGCGGGACCGGCCAAGATGTGGGTGTGAACGAGGAGACGGAACGAGTGGGTAAGAGTAACATCTCTGAGCCGGCAAAAAAAAATAATAATAATAATAATGAAAAAAACAACAACAAACAATGAAACAACAGCAACAACAACAGCCACAACAACAAAACAACAATATTATAATAAATAAAATAAAAGGCACAAACAGCACTAGGGTGTGTGCATCCACATGGACGTTCACGGCACAGACGGATACACAAATACAGGCATTAATTGATCGCTGAATTTTGTCAAATGAACTGGGTTTTTTTGTAAAGCCAAGACTGTTTGGGCATCGAGTTAATCAGTGTTTTGTGAATGCGTTTTCTTCCAATATTTTTCTTTTTATTTCGTTTTTGTATACACCATACAATGCAGACCAGACATAATCCAGTCATTTCACAGATCAGTGTCAATATCGATCATCTCACAGCTCAGTCCGTCAATATCGATCATTTCACAGATCAGTGTCAATATCGATCATTTCACAGATCAAACTGTCAATATCAATCATTTCACAGATCAGTGTCAAAATCGATCATTTCACAGATCAGTGTCAATATGGATCATTTCACACATCAGTCTGTCAATATCGATCATTTCACAGATCAGTGTCAATATCGATCATTTCACAGATCAGTGTCAATATCGATCATTTCACAGATCAGTGTCAATATCGATCATTTCACCACATCATCTGTCATATCGATTTTTTCACAGACAGTGTCAATATCGATTATTTCACAGATCAGTGTCAATATCGATCATTTCACACATCAGTGTCAATATCGATCATTTCACAGATCAGTGTCAATATCGATTATTTCACAGATCAGTGTCAATATCGATCATTTCACAGATCAGTGTCAATATCGATCATTTCACAGATCAGTGTCAGTATCGATTATTTCACAGATCAGTTTCAATATCGATCATTTCACAGATCAGTGTCAATATCGATCATTTCATAGCTAGTCTGTCAATATCGATCATTTCACAGATCAGTGTCAATATCGATCAACATTCAAATGAGCAAATATTGGTTAGTTACACAAAACACACACACACACACACACACCACACACACACACACACACCACACACACACACACACACACGCACACCACACACACATTGCACGCGCATGCTGACACGCACGTGCGCCTGCTCACACACACACACGTGGGGCGCGCGCACATGCACGCACGTACGCACGCATGCACATACATACATACATGCACACATACATACATACATACATACAAACAGACAGGCAGACGTACATACATACATACATACATGGATACATACATACATGCATGAATACATACATACATACATATGCACATGCATACATATAGAAAGGGGGAGAGAGAGAGAGAGAGAGAGAGAGAGAGAGAGAGAGAGAGAGAGAGAGAGAGTGAGGAATCGAGGGAGGGGAGAGAGACAGACAGGCAGGCATCCTCTCTCCTCTCTCTCTCTCTCTCATCTCTCTCTCTCTCTCTCTCTCTGTCCGTCTATCCCATCCAATTATAGACCGATTTCTTATTTTATCTGCTCTGTCCAAACCTTTGGAAAAACACATTAAATGTCATCTTCAGGCACATTTCACCAAATATGATCTATTTCACCCCAATCAGAGTGGATTTAGAGCCAGTCATTCCTGCCACACCCATGCTCACAAACTTAATAGAAGAATGGCATTTGAACATAAACAATGATTTATTCACTGCTGCTGTCTTTGTTGATTTGCAAAAGCATTTGATACCATTGATCATGATCTTTTATTTAGAAAATGTATCTTATATGGACTTACCTCAGACTCAGTAAACCTCCTGTCATCTTTTTTGAACAATGGAAGACAAGCAGTATTTCAAGATTCCATTATGTCACCTCTTATGACGGTGAAATATGGTATTCCTCAAGGATCTATTTTAGGTCCTGTTCTGTTTTCTATTTATGTTAACGATTTACCACTTCATGTAACGTCGTCTACTGAACTGTTTGCTGATGATACTACCCTTTATAATAAAGATAAAAGTCCGGAAAGAGTGTGCTGCAACATGCAGAAAGATTTAGATAAATTAGTTAGTTGGACCGAAGCAAATCATATGGCTCTTCACCCTCTCAAGTCAAAGTTCATGTTAGTTACCACCAGACAGAAAAGACAAAACATTAAAACCAGCCTGCCAAGCCTTAAAATTTATGACAAAGCATTGGAAGAAGTCGAATCGCACAAATTGCTAGGTCTTACTCTTGATAATAACATATCTTGGTCTAGCCACATATTTTTACTTTGTAAAAAAACTGTCCAAGAAAGTGTTTCAGCTAAATAGAATAAAGCATTTTCTTGATGAGCATACTCGAAAGATATTTTTCCATGCATACATCCAACCGGACATAGACTATGCTTCAACTTGCTGGGATTTGGCAAGTAAAAACTCCTTAAGACCACTTGAGAGCTTATACAGACGTTCTCTCAAACTTATTCTGCTCAAATCATCGTCCCTCCTACCCAGTGATTACAAATACTTAGGTATTCTTCCCTTTGGTTTAAATGCCGCTTTAATAAAGCTAATTTTATGTACAAAATTATAAATAATTTAACGCCGTCTTATCTCCATAGAAAATTCATTGTAAACGATATTCGTAGCAAACGTACTATTTTCACCCCACGACCTAGGACTAATCTCTTCATGACTCCCTTACTTACTCGGGTGCCAGACTTTGGAATGAATTGTCCGATCATCTTAAGAACAGCTGTAGCTTGATATCTTTCAAAAAGGCTTACCACAATACCTTATGGAAACACCTTTAAAATGCCGGCATGGTTTCGATTTCTAGGACCTTTTCCCCAGTCCTAGTCAAATGGCCATTTTCCGCTCAATAAAACATGGTTGTAAGTTGGGGGTTTTTTTTGTTTTTTTTTTGTTGTTGAGGGCATGGTGTAAAGAAGCTTGTCAGCTTATCAGTTTACCCTCAATAAAATATTCGTATTCTCTCTCTTTCCATTCACCCCCCCCCCCCCCCCCCCCCACTTGCCCTAATCATTTTGTTTTCTTCTTGTGGTTGTTGGTAGTGGTGGTGGTGGTGTTTATTGGTTCTTTTTCTACTTACTTCTTTGTCAAAGGTTTTCATGCAAGCAATTGTTGCATTTTTTCATGTGTGTTTGTTTGATTTGCTTTTTACTATATATTGATTTTTCCTTGCCCAGGGGGCTGGATGTGGAAGGCACCCATGCTTGGTCCACTGCCCCTCTTGAAGTGGAATTCGTTCTCTCTCTCTCTCTCTCTCTCTCTCTCTCTCTCTCTCTCTCTCTCCTCTCTCTCTCTCTCTCTCTCTCTCTCTCTCTTCATTTACCCCTAACCTACCCCTTGGCCTTTTCCTTCCCCGTTTCCTTCCCCTTGTTCGCTATGTTCACGCGTTTCTCTATTGTGTTCGTTTGTCAATGGTGTGGACAATAGCTAATTTGTATTGAACTGTACAAGATCATGTTATACTTTGTTCTTTTTATATGCATTTGCATTAATTTGATCTTTAAATGCATTAATTTGATCTTTAATTTGTTTTTCTTTCCTTTTGCCCCAGGGCTGGGTGGAAAAAAGCATTTGTATTGCTTATCTCATTACCCTGGTAAAATAAAATTTCGTTCGTTCGTTCGTTCGTCTATCTGTCTGTCTGTCTGTGCGTGTGCGCGCACGCGTGGATAAACTGTATGCATGTCAGTGTGCACGTCAGCGCCTAATGGCTCTGCTCCTGCGCAGAGAGCAGTGTCAAACTTCAAGAAAGCCGGAAAGTGAACTGAAAGCCCTTTAGACGTCTTCGTCCGCTCTTCCGGGCTCCAGAAAAGAAATGCGCCATTTGCTTGTGTGCCCAGGGAGCACGCCCCCCCCCTTCCCCCCCCCCCCCCCCCCCCCCCCCCCCCCCCCCCCCCCCCCCCCCCCCCCCCCCCCCCCCCCACCCACCCCACCTCCATCTCCCCCCCCCCCACCCCCCCCCACTGCCCCCCCCATCCCCCCCCCCACACCCCCTTTCCTGCAAGTGCGGTGACATTATTTCATAGGCGACGCAGCTGGACCGTATGTTTGTGGGTTCAGACACAGCGTATAAAGTCTCGTTTACTTCTGTATCCACTTCTTTAGATTTCAAGCGCGAAAAAAGAAAAAGAAAATGTATTTAAATATCAGGCTCCGCCTTGGCTTAAGGCTGTGTCAGGCCAATTGACAGGCTAGAACACCAAGGGCTACATCAAAATGGGTTATCCTCTGCATAGTTATGCGGGGATTGTCTTCAGTCGTGACCTAGCTCCTAGCATAACATTATCAGTCTCCAAAATCCCCCGAAGTCGGAGTGTGGCTGCCCATGTGGCGGGGTAATCAAAAACGGTCACACACGTCATGTTCTCATCCCCAGCTGATGCATTTGTACCATAGTGTTCAAGTACTTCGGCTGTTCGGATGATCCCTGGAGTCTTTTAGCCAGGGTACGACGACGACAACAACAACAACAACAACAACAACAACAACAACAACAACAACAACAATCAGGCTAATCAAAGGTTGAATGAAATTATCTGCCTGAAGTACGTTCTTCATAAATAAATCATGATTTCGAAATCTGTGATCTTATTTGATTACAATATATATTGTTCGTTAAGAATTTATCGTGAATTGTTTAGCTATATATGTTATTCATGTTTCGTGAATTGCTAAGGTATAAAAAGCATTTTTTTAAATGTCGTGGTTTATGTAGGTGTATGATGAATTATTTACATATTGTGGTTTCTGTGGATATATATTCCATCGTTTACAAACTATGAATTATGCATGTATCTTTCATGCACGGTAACACATAACGTACATGTTGCGTGTTTTTATAAAATGACATCAATGTCGTTTTCAATCAATTATAGTTTTCTTCTTTTTTTTCCCCTTCTTTTTCCTCTGGACTTTATCCTTCTTTCCTTCTTTCTCTCTTTCTTTCTTTTCTTTGGTGTTGGTGGGTTTTGTTGTTGTTGTTGTTTTTGTTTGTTTGTTTTTTCTCTCCCTGTCTTTCTTTCTTTCTTTCTTTCCTTCCTTCATTCTTTCTTTCTTTCTTTCTCTCCCTCCGTCTGTCTACGTTCTTTTTCTTCCTTCTGTCTTTCTTTCTTTCTTTCTTTCTGTCCCTCTGTCCCCCTGTCTGTCTGTCTTTCTTTCTTTTCCTTCCTCCCCCTTTCTTCTTTTTCTTTCTTTCTTTCTTTTTTCTTTCTTTCTTTCTTTCCCGCAGTCTGTCCGTCTGTCTTTCTTTCTGTTCCTTCCTTTCCCCTCTTCCCTCTTTCTTTCTTTCTTTTCCTTCCTTCCGCCTCTCTTTCTCCTTCTTTTTTCTTCTTCTTGATTTTATATTTGAATGTCAAATCTTCTTCTTTCTTCTGTTTTTTACATTTTCTTCTTCGTCTTCTGGTTTTCTGTCCCTCCTCCTCCTCCTCCTCCTCTTTTTCTTCCTCCCCCTCCTCCTCCTGCTCCTCCTCCTCCTCCTCTTCTTCTTCTTTTTCTTCCTCCTCCCAGTCCTCCTCCTCCTCCTCTCTCCTCTTCTTTCCCCATCCAGAAGATTGCAACGGAAATCAAAACTGTCTCGTCCTTTGTTTATAACTGTGTGTTTGTTTGTTTGTTTGTCTGTCTTCGCGCTTTGTGTGCTGATGTGACTGGCCATTTGTGGTGTAGCCACGTCACATCCGTGCATGGCCCGGAAATGCCAGACACGGAAATTGAGTCTGAAGATGGATCTCAAGCCTTCGTTTGTTTTCCGCCTGTGAGACGAAAATTTGCTTTTCTTTCTTTCTTTACTTTTCTTTCTTTATTCATTTTATTTATTTATTTGTTTGTTTGTTTGTTTGTTCATTCGTTATTCATTTGTTTATTTGTTAATTTACTTGTTTATTTATTTATCTTTATTTACTCATTTGTTCTTTCTCTTTTATTCACGCGTCTATGTGTAGAGTGTGTGTGTGTGTGTGTGTGTGTGTGTGTGTGTGTGTGTGTGTGTGTGTGTGTGTGTGTGTGTGTGGCGCGCGCGCGCGCGCGCGCGCGTTCGTATTTGTGTGTATGTTTGTGTGTGTGTGTGTGTGTGTGTGCGCGCGCGCGCGCGCCTGTGTGTGTGTTGTATGTGTGTGTGTGTGTGTGTGTGTGTGTGTGTGGTGTGTGTGTGTGTGTGTGTGTATAAATGCATAGGTGGGTGTGAATGCGGGGTTTTTTGTATGTGTTCTTAAATGTGACAGTGTGCACTTAAAGTATGTGTGTATGCAAAAGTGTGAGTATGTGTGTGTGTGTGTGCGTGCGTGCGTGCCTTGTGTGTGTGTGTGTGTGTGTGTGAGGTGAGAGAGAGAGAGAGAGAGAGAGAGAGAGAGAGAGAGCGTGCTTGCCTTCGCGAATGTTGTAGGGGTAGGTGTGAGCGTGCGCGCACGTAGGCCTACACATACGTGTGTTTAAGCATGCGTGTTCGTTCTTTTGCGTATGCATGTTTGCACAGACACAAGTCAATGCATACATACACCCATACGTTCGTATATGTGTCGCACAGGCACAGACGTACGTGCGCTATTTTTTAATTTTTTTCTTAACGACAAAATGGCACATGGATTTTTGGCGTGCTAGGCAGTCTAAGCTTTTTCAGGAAAACGTAACTCTGTGTGAAAATTTCTGCATCTTCGGCACTGCTTTCTGTCCCCTGACAAGAAGACTCGTGAAGCGTTTTTGTCTGTCTAGAGATTTCACCCACTCCCCCCCCTCCCCCCCCCCCCCCCCCCCCCCCCCCCCCACTTCTACATCCACCCTGGTATCATTCCCCCCGTCACCACCACCATTTCAATCTTCACCACCCTCCCCAGCCGTCCAACGACCGTCCCTTGCCGCCCATCTGTTTTGTGGAGAAAGCCTTTGCCGCCTCTGCCTTGTTCGGCCTGTCGTCAGAGTTGAATGAAATGAGGGGTCATCCTTTGTAAGGGGAGGGAGGGAGACTCTTCTTCTTCTTCTTCGTCTTCTTCTTCTTCTGCTTCTTCTTCTTTACTTGCTGCTTCTTGTTCTTCTTGTTCTTTTTATTCTTTCTTGTCTCTTCTTGTTCTTCTTTTCTTCTTCTTCTTCTTCTTCTTCTTCTTCTTCTTTCTTCTGTTCCTTGTTCTTCTTCTTCTTTTCTTGTTCTTCTTCTTGTTCTTCTTGTTCTTCTTTTCTTCTTGTTTTGTTCTTTTCTTGTTCTTCTTGTTCTTCTTTATTCTTGTTCTTCTTTTCTTTTTTTTTGTTTCTTCTTCTTCTTCTTCTTCTTCTTCTTCTTCTTCTTCTTCTGTCTCCTTTTCTTCCTCTTCCATATCTTCTTCTCATCATTCTCTTTCCTTCTCCTTCTCCACCATTTTTCTCCCCGTCCTCCTCCTCTCCTTCCCTCCTCCTCATTCCTCTTCTCTCCCATTTTCTGTTCTTCCTCTATTCCTATTCCTCACCGGCTCCTCCCTTCCTCCTCTTTCTCATCTTCCTCCTTTCTTCGTTTTTTTTTTTTTTTTTTTTTCCAGAAACGCTGGGGTCATTTTGTGTGAACTGTCTTTTTTTCTGTTTCTACTACTTCTGAGGTTTTTTTTTCTCCTCAGTTTTACTATTTCTGCGCTCTCTCTATTTTCCCCTTCCCTCCTCCTCCTCCTCTTCCTTCTCCTTCTTCTTCTTCTTCTCCTTCAGCCCTTCTCCTTCTTCTCCTCCCATTCTTTCTTTCCTCCATCTTCTTAGGAGATGGCTGCAGCCATCTTGTTTGAAATGTTTTCCGGTCTTCGATTTTGCCCTTCTCTTTGTCCTTGAGTTCTCCTCGGTCTTCTTCTTGTGTTCTTGGGTCCGTTCATGTGTTTTGTTCCTCGTCTCGCCCTTCTCCTTTGTCCTGTCATACATCTTGTTGCTGTTCTTGTCACTGGTCTTGTCAGATGTGTGGCTCTTTTCTCCTTGCTTTTGTCTCTTACATCTTCTTGCTGTTCTTGTCCTTGCTTTTGTCTCTTACATCTTGTTGCTGTTCTTGTCCTTGCTTTTGTCCCTTACATCTTGTTGCTGTTCTTGTCCTTGCTTTTGTCCCTTACATCTTGTGTGCTGTCTCTTTGTCCATCTTGTGTGTTCTGTCCTTGCTTTTGTCTCTTACATCTTGTTGCTGTTCTTGTCCTTGCTTTTGTCTCTTACATCTTGTTGCTGTTCTTGTCCTTGCTTTTGTCTCTTACATCTTGTTGCTGTTCTTGTCCTTGCTTTTGTCCTTACATCTTGTTGCTGTTCTTGTCCTTGCTTTTGTCCCTTACATCTTGTTGCTGTTCTTGTCCTTGCTTTTGTCCCTTACATCTTGTTGCTGTTCTTGTCCTTGCTTTTGTCTCTTACATCTTGTTGCTGTTCTTGTCCTTGCTTTTGTCTCTTACATCTTGTTGCTGTTCTTGTCCTTGCTTTTGTCTCTTACATCTTGTTGCTGTTCTTGTCCTTGCTTTTGTCTCTTACATCTTGTCGCTGTTCTTGTCCTTGCTTTTGTCTCTTACATCTTGTTGCTGTTCTTGTCCTTGCTTTTGTCCCTTACATCTTGTTGCTGTTCTTGTCCTTGCTTTTGTCTCTCACATCTTGTTGCTGTTCTTGTCCTTGCTTTTGTCTCTTACATCTTGTTGCTGTTCTTGTCCTTGCTTTTGTCTCTTACATCTTGTCGCTGTTCTTGTCCTTGCTTTTGTCT
>CM065736.1:59000256-59005256 GCA_033310375.1 Conus canariensis
CTACATCTGCTCAGCCACCAGACCACAGCGCGCAGGATCCACAGTCCATATCTATACACTACATCTGCTCAGCCACCAGACCACAGCGCGCAGGATGTACAGTCCATATCTATACACTACATCTGCTCAGCCACCAGACCACAGCGCGCAGGATGTACAGTCCATATCTATACACTACATCTGCTCAGCCACCAGACCACAGCGCGCAGGATGTACAGTCCATATCTATACACTACATCTGCTCAGCCACCAGACCACAGCGCGCAGGATGTACAGTCCATATCCATACACTACATCTGCTCAGCTACATGACCACAGCGCGCAGGATATACAGTCCATATCTATACACTATATCTGCTCAGCCACCAGACCACCGCGCCCAGGATTTACAGTCCATATCTATAGACTACATCTGCTCAGCCACCAGACCACAGCGTGCAGGATGTACAGCTGGTGGATAAATGAAATAATAGATAAGTTGAAAGCATTTAAGACCAGGGTCTGATGAATACGAGTTAGCAGATATCAGCCCAACTCGCTGGTCACATCGTGGGCACCAAGGAAAGGAAGGAGAGAAGTTAAGGGGGCGGAGGAAGAGAGAGAGAGAGAGAGAGAGAGAGGGGGGGGGGGGAGGGAGAGAGAGTGAGAGAAGGAGAGAGAGAGAGAGGAAAAAAATGTTGCTTATAGATCAGCCGACCGCAAAGGCCCATACCAGGGCTGTCACCGCGTTGAAGTCAACTCTCAAGTCATATTCAAAAAAAAAAAAAAAAAAAAAAGATTTTACACAACCCTTCAAAAACACAAGCTAAAAATACATCAGAAATTTCGTTAAAAAAATCTTTCTTCCATAAAAATCTTAGATCAGATGAAAAAAAAATGTTGATCTCTTTCAGAAAACTCAAAGATCACATCAGGCGGGAGGACATTTCTAAACAAGGTTTTCTGCTGTAAAAGATCGTCTGTCTCACATCATGGAAGCCCCACCACTCTGAAAGAACATGATTCACTGTGAGTGGTACATGACATGGAATGCACCACGGAGCGTCTCCATCTTTGAAAAGATAAGAATGGGTGTAAAAGGAGTGGCCTATGTGCAAACGACACAACACTGTTTCTTCCTTATGACCGCCCTTGGAACATGGTAAAAACTCTTTCAGTTTGGACGGATTTCAAAGAGTTTGTTTTCCGTCTGCGAGTTCAGTTCTCCTTGCCAGAGATCTTTGACATAAACTTGTATTTTGTTGGCCTGCGCTTGTTTTCCCTCGCTATTAGATTGTTCGTCTTTGTATTTGACTTTATTCAAGTATAAAAGGCTGTGCCAGTCTTGAATAAAAGTTACTCTGTGTTAGGTTTTCTTATGGGAGCTAGAGTTACCCTACTTCTGTATTGTTTATTGTTTGCTGCTTCCTGCCTCATTTCATTTTCAATTTTGTACTTTGGGTTTCAGATCAGTATGAGGGATAGACAGTCTGCTCAACTCTTTCTTTGTGGCACTCTTGGCAAGTTGATCAACTTCCACATTGCCTCGAATGCCCACGTGACCGAGAAAAAAAGACGAGAAGAACTGAAACAAAACCGAAATTATTTGCGAAGAACAAGGGACAAAAAGTTCCGCTAACTCTATTAGCAATTCATGTTGTTGATAAATGCAAATGTTACAATTACTTTGATCTGCATAACATGCATATGTAGCTAACGCTGTCAGTGATGGCACAGGCTTTAATTATTCATCTGCTTACAATTCATGTGGAACTACCGTTGTCAGCAAACACATAGACACAGACAGGCAGTCTCTTTTGTGTTCTAAGGACACTCGCTGCTTTCAGTTGATAGATCATACTGTCCAGTATTACAATCTCTGTGCGCCTCTGTGGACATTGGCACTCATCTATTGAAACATTCCACCCCAAACTCTGAGGTGGCATGTACACATGCCTTCTGAGAGTAAAAGTGAAAGCAAGCGAGTGGGTGTGGCGAGGGGGGGGGTGATGAAGGAAGAAAGGGAAGGAAGGAAGGAGAAGGAAGGAAGGAAGGAAGGAAGGAAAGAAGGAAAGGAGAAAGAAAAATAAAAAGAAAGAAGGAAAAAAGAAAGACGAAGGAATTACGGAAGGCAGAACAAAAACAAACAAAAAAAAAAAACGAAAGAAAGAAGGAAGCAAAGAAAAAAGAAAGAAAGAAAAAAAAAAAAAAGAAGAATTATCTTGACAAAAAATATAGGGGAGGAGAATTAATCTATCCTCTTGTTATAAAACAAAAAGTGTCTAGCTGTGACTTAAAGCCAGGACACCAGTACATTGCTGTATCATGCTGAAGACACCAGTACATTGCTGTATCATGCTGAAGACAGCTGTATCATGCTGAAGACACCAGTACATTGCTGTATCATGCTGAAGACACCAGTACATTGCCGTATCATGCTGAAGACACCAGTACATTGCTGTATCATGCTGAAGACACCAGTACATTGCTGTATCGTGCTGAAGACACCAGTACATTGCTGTATCGTGCTGAAGACACCAGTACATTGCTGTATCATGCTGAAGACACCAGTACATTGCTGTATCATCTGAAGACACAGACATTGCTGTATCGTGCTGAAGACACCAGCATCGAATCTGCAGATGATCCGATTTCCTCAAAAGAAGATGGGCAAGCCTTGCGCGGAGTCATGGAAGACCATTCACCTGGGGTGAATGATGTGGCAACAGACCTCATGAGAGACGATCTTGAGGATCATGATGCTGAGTTAGCTTGAGCGCATACTAAAAGCCGTGGACGTCCGCCAATGTGAGCCTTTCTTGTTATTCATCTCTTCATCAATAGAGAGTTGATAGGCGCGTAAAAGATGACTGATATTCCTCCTGATTTGTGTCCTTCTTTCCCAATATGACAGGGAGCCAGAAATCAAGCTTTCCAGATTAAATGCTTCAGAGGAATTCTCAGTCCGTCCTTCAGGGAGAAGACAGACGATATTGTTAGGCAGGAAGTCATCATATACGTCCTTCAGGGAGAAGACAGACGATATTGTTAGGCAGGAAGTCATCATATACGTCCTTCAGGGACAAGACAGACGATATTGTTAGGCAGGAAGTCATCATATACGTCAGTTTAGGGAGAAGACAGACGACATTGTTAGGCAGGAAGTCGTCATATACGTCAGTTTAGGGAGAAGACAGACGACATTGTTAGGCAGGAAGTCATCATATACGTCAGTTTAGGGAGAAGACAGACGACATTGTTAGGCAGGAAGTCATCATATACGTCAGCAGACTGGAACTGAATCTGAGTTATCAATCACCGGAAACTGGCCCGGTGCCGACACTTCTCGCCATGACTCCTTGTCCACAGCCATTCTGCACGGCACAGGGAAGTGTGGACGACCCTGGGGATGATAATACAAAGGATTAGGTTGATGACGATACCTCTACCGTGTGGCGCATGATTTGAGACAAAGGGCCGTGGAGATTTCTGAGTGCCCCAGCGTATGTCACTATCATCTAATGCGCGGGGACAAAATGTTGATTCAATAATCAGTCAAAAAAGGAAGGGGAGCATAAGTTAGTTTATTTTTTCACGAGTTTGTTTTGTGATGGAATGGGACAGTGATGCGTATGAAATAATGTAGGCTTTGCATTCCCTTTGTTATGTAGCTACACAAAATGTCTCTTCCTGTCTGTTACAGGCTGGGTGTAGCCCCTACATCAGCACAAGGCAATAACAGAGTAAAACCGAAACGCCGAACACAGCATGGATTGCAAATGTGTTGTTATCCTCATCTGCCAACAATGCTGGGCTATTGGAGTTCTTCACAACCCACCGACCATTTCTGTCCAGTGTAGACCCCCCACCAGCCTCCTCTTTCTCCCCGTTACCCTGCCCAAGAGCTCAGTTCTTTCTCCTTAGTTCGGGTCTCGTTTGAACCTGAGATCAAGCCTGACCTGAAAACCAAAGCTCCCCATCATGTTCTTCTCCGCTTGGCGCGTGAGGATCTACCTAGAGGATGTGACTCACAACGGCTCCCAGTTCAGTTCCTCGAATACGAACACAACAGCTATCCCTGACGAAATCTGGGCCACCCGAGTCGGGGTCTTCGCCATCGGAGGAACCGCCATCGCCTGTTTCGGTCTCCTGTGCAACTCCATCTCCATCGTCGTGCTGGCCAACTTCCGCCAGAAATCCTCGGCGCCTTTCCTGCTCATCTGTCTGGAGATCGTGGACTCGGTCCTGCTGCTCTCCGAGATGATTCTGGAGACGTTGGCGACGCTGAGCCAGGCGAGGCTGTTGCCGGATTCCTACCGGGACTTCATCCGGCCGGTGTACGTGGTGACCTACCCTGTCCCGCACATCGCGCAGACGGGGACGACGATGTTGACGGTGCTGATCACCCTGGAGAGGTACGTGGCCGTGGTCAAGCCTCTCCTGGCCTCCACGGTCTGCAGCCGGACATGGGCCAGGAGGGGCGTGATGGTGATCGCGGTGTGGTCCCTGCTGTTCCACGTGCCTCTCTACATGGCCTACACCTACGACCACCAGCTCCACCCGGACACCAACGCTTCCCGGATCGTCTTCCAGAGGACGGAACTGGGCCGGAGCCGTTTCTACAACTACTGGTTCATCGTCTGGATCAACCTGGTCTTCGAGTTCATCATCCCTTTCCTCCTCATCGTCGTCTTCAACGTGCTGACGGTGAAAGCACTCCGCGCCAGTCACTCCTTGACGTCATCTTCCGGTAAGGGAGGTAACAAACGCGGCGGGAAGCTGACCGGGATGGTGATCGCCGTGACCATCATCTTCTTCGTGTGCGAGCTGTTCCCAGCCATCGCCCTCATCGTCATCCGAGGCAAGGACGCGTTCGCCGAGTGTTCGGTGGCCTGCGCCCACTTTGTGTCAGTCGCCGACACCATGGTTCTGCTCAACTCGGGCGTCAACTTCGTCGCCTACTGCGCCATCGGCAAGCAGTTCCGGGACATCTTCTGCAGGATTTTTCTACGACATCGTCC
>CM065736.1:59012756-59020256 GCA_033310375.1 Conus canariensis
CTCCTTGGTCTTTCCACCATGAAACCAGCTTTTGTGTTCCTTTCCAGTGAATTATGTTCCAAATGCTCTTCACACAGACACGCGCGGTTTTGTCGTGTTGAACACTCTGCTGATGGGACTGACACTGGCAGGTCAGGTGTACATCTACAACACCGTTCATGCCGACCCCATTGTGTTTCTGGTCAACCCTCAAAGATCTCACGGGCTGAACTTGGCTCGTCGTACCATCAACATTTCAGTGACTGACGCCTGCGGCTGGTTTCTGGTGGCTGTCCTGGTGTTGCTGTTGCCTGCACAGCAGTCCACGCCTCAGGGAATCCGTTCTGCTGTGACAACGTTCGTCCTGCCTGTCAACATGGCGCTGAATCCTGTTCTGTACGTGCTGAAACTTGGCCTCGGAGCAACAGAAAAACACTCAGATACAGCGCGTCCTGCAACGTTTGGGCAGAAAGGTCAGCAGCAAATGAACGACAACAATATAAACTTTTCTGCCTCTCACAGACAGTATATTTAATACGTTTCCAAATTCCGTTCGCCCAGATTGGCATGGTTTTAAAAGAATCAGTAATGAGATCGTAACAGAGTTTCCAGTGCATGATGTTAATGTCAAGAATGCCTTGCCAAAAAATTTTTTTTTTTTTTTTTTTTTTTTTTGTGGTTTGCCCACATTTCCCTGAAGGAAGAAACAATTTACTTGTCTCAGAGTTTCTGAAAACAAAACGGGCAGCGTGCGTTTGGGTTTTTGTGTATTTACTTTAAAATCAATCCCATGAACTGGCGCACAACAGGAAAACACTTGAACGTGTGCACTGGAACCCAGGCAGCTTTTTTTTTTTTTTTACCAGACTAGATTCTCTGCAAAAGTAAATGGTTGGTCCCTTGTACGGCATTAGCAAAATAGAAAGTTGTTGCTCTGTACATACGCCGGCTTTCAGTTCTTCGCGGCCATGTTTTCACAGACCTGGGCCTGGTGGAAGGAAAACAAATGTATGTGTCCCTGGTACCCCCACATCAGGTTGGACATCTCTGAACAAGGTTTTCGGTGAGTCTGCTGTTACGTGTTTATGTCTGATATCATGTAAGTCCCAACAATCTATAGGAACATGTTCATACTGAGTGGAACATGGCATGGAATGCACTACGGAGCTTCTTCACCTTTTAAAAGATACGACAGGGTGTAAAAGCAGTGGCCTGTTGCTTCTTTTCAACCGCTAACGGCTCACATATAAAGGCTCTCAGGTTTGGACAGATTTAGAAGAGGTATTTTTCATCCGTCTGCGAGTTCCAAATGAAACAGAAGTGAACTGAACATTGTTTTTGAGTCACTGAAGCTGATCACTATCCTGATTTTTGGGTGGCTCATCGTTTATTTGACCCCCCTTACTCTCCCTTCCAATCGTATTAAGGAGGGGGAGGGGAGAGGGAATTAAGCGAGCGGACCTTTAGTTTGCATACTTTGCCCCGTTCAACTCGTAAGCTGCTTTCTTAAAGTGAGAGGGACCACCATTTATAGAATAGGATCGAGAATGAAAGCGCCAGACCCAAACGAGTAACCGCTGTTCATCACTTTGTCCCTTTCAGTTCGAACGCTGATTTCTCAGATCAAAAAGATTATTTGTAGACAACGATCGAGAATTAGAATGCCAGTCTCAAAGCAGTATACGTTGTGACAGTCAAATATATAAGCTGATCTGTGTTTTAAATATTTGATAACCTTCACTCATTCATATAATCACAACTTATTCAACTCTCAGTACCAGACTAAAAGCTATATTTGCTTCTAAAACAGAACGACCCAATGTCGAAAACTCCAAGGAAGTCTCGGCTGTTTAAATTCTGTTCAGCTGATGGTGCCTACAGCCCAGCCGACCGCAAAGGACCATATCATGGCTGTCGCCTGGACGAGTTCAACAGAAGCCTCAGCTGGAATGAAAGAAGGCAGAGCTCCTCTTCCGATCAGCTGTATCCCCGGGTCTGTATATGATCCTCTGCCCTCAACTTCAAACCTCATGACACGGAGGAAATCAAATGACCTGGAGTCTATTCACGCTACCGAGGCAAACACAGAACAGAGCACGTTCTGAAATCGTCAGGGATCATCGGAGAGAGTGACATGAGCCCAAATACTGCATACCACTCCAGGTTAGTCAAAACTAATCATTCTGTTTGAACTCACCTGATCAAGAATGACTGAGGGTTCCTTTCCTGAGTACACCATCCTGTCTGTCCATCAGCAGCCTCCATATACTCCCCAACACCAACACCACCCTGATCTGTCCACCAGCAGCCTCCATATACTCCCCAACACCAACACCACCCTGTCTGTCCATCAGCAGCCTCCATATACTCCCCAACACCAACACCACCCTATCTGTCCATCAGCAGCCTCCATATACTCCCAACACCAACACCACCCTTCTGTCCACCAGCAGCCTCCATATACTCGCCAACACCAACACCACCCTGTCTGTCCATCAGCAGCCTCCATATACTCGCCAACACCAACACCACCGTGTCTGTCCATCGCAGCCTCCATATACTCCCCAGCACCAACACCACCCTATCTGTCCATCCCGCAGCCTCCATATACTCCCCAACACCAACACTTTCACAACTCACCACCCAGATGAATCCAAAAACCTTCATCACCACAGTACAGCCTAAAGAAGTAGAACAAACCCTCCTCCCGAAGCCCCCTCCCCCAGCAACACAAGTAACTCATACAAGAGCTCAGAAACAAACTCCATCTAAATAAATCAAATCAATGTTTATCAGCCTAAATAGTTATGTTCGTTCACGGCGTGCATCACGCACTACAGTTCAACTACATGATTTCAACATACCACGGACAGCTTAATTAAGCCGGACCATCAAACAATATCGCTATTAATGACGCCTACGTCACCGAAGTGCGAAGTAGAAGTAACGACACGCGATGCTCAGGCACGCGCAGTTCGGTGACGTAGACACGCGATCGATGAATATTGATTATCGAGACTGCATCCATTATCAACCAATTTGTGCACAAATTCTTAGTCGCCATTTCTTGTACAGCATCACCAATACATTGCACAAATAAATCTGATACAAACAAGTTCATTACGACCTCTCTCTCTCTCTCTCTCTCTCTCTCTCTTCTTCTCCTCTCCTCTCTCATGCAATTTTCTAGCCTGAGAATAGGTCAAAAGATATTAACTCTAGTCCAAGTGGTATGAATACTGTACTGGTTACATCAAGTTATATCTTCACATTACACTTGTCATATGTGAGTTCTACCATACCTAGTTCTATGATATGAACACTACCCTGCTTGGTTGAAAACACAACCATGGTAAGACCAATAATGTGAACTCTATATTTGTCAGCTCAGCTGCGCTCACTAGCACAGTAAGTCCAAGTGTTATGAACGTTACACCACTTTAGTTCTATGATGTGAGCTCTACCCGAATTAGTTCAGTAATATCAACACTATCCTTGTCGTCAGTTCAAGTCCTATGAACAATACCTTAGGTAAGCCCTAGCCAGACAGAAATGTCACGCTCTACGCCGTAGAGGAGCGTCACGTTACAGGGTAAAATGAAATATCCCGTAATTAAACAGAAAAGGAATGTCACGTTACGGCGCAATAAGTAACATCGTTCTTTCAAGCAGACCCTGCCATTGAAAGGTAGAGACCATAAAGCAATGTTATGCTATGCTATGTTTTGTTCTGTTGTCTGTTCTGTTCTGTTCTGTTCTGTATGTTTTGTGATTTAATAGGCCGAAAAGGTTTGTCAGCCTACGGGCCAGAAAGCAATGTCATAGTTAAGGTTAAGGAGAGAGAGAGAGAGAGAGAGAGAGAGAGAGAGAGAGAGAGAGAGAGAGAGAGAGAGAGAAGAACTCGGAAATCAGAAAACCTTTATTCGATCAAGGATTGAGATTTTAGGCAGAGCCTATTCTTCCAATCTGTCCTTGCTAAGCTAAATTATGCGATGGGATTGCAAAAATGATTTTTTTTTAAATGGAAGAGAGAAACATGATAGAAAATGATAGGCACACAGGATTATGGAGTACATGCTTCACACCACACACACACACACACACACACACACACACACACGACACACACACACACACACAGAGACACAGAGAGAGAGAGAGAGAGAGAGAGAGAGAGAGAGAGAGAGAGAGAGAGATTTGAGAAACACATGGATATCTGACAAGCAAAAGAGGAAAAAGTTTTGTCCGTATTTGAAAACAAGTTAATATCTCTTGTCCACGGGTGATGATAGAAGTTCTAATGCGTTGTTTGCGAGACCATATAATCTAAGTTAGGTATGTTTTCATGGGTAGACCAAGGTCAGCTATGCCGAAAGTCTATAAGTTGTCACTTTATTAGAGACCCGTTTGTCTACATATTAAGTTGGTCAGGGTTGTCTAGTAAGATGGCATTTAAATAAAATACAAGAGTTTTTTTTTTTGGGGGGGGGGGAGGGTGGTGGGGTGGGGGTGGAGGGGTGGGTGGGTGTGAAACAAGCTAGATTTATCCAAACGCACTGGGATGTGTTGTCTTACGAGTTCCTGCAAAGGTTTTGACAGAGTGGGCGAGACAGACATAGGTCTGTAATATGAAGTACTGGCTGGTTCACGTCTTTTATAGACTGGTATGAACTGCCAAGTAACATGATGAGAATAGAATGTGTTTGTCTGTGTGCGTACATGTAAGGTGTGCGCTTCTGCAAGCGCAAGGTAGGTGTGTGTGTGTGTGTGTGTGTGTGTGTGTGTGTGTGTGTGTGTGTGTGTGTGTGTGTGTTAGTGGGTTTTATCACCTATTACTGAATATTTTGATTTTTTTCAAGTACATAGGCGAAGTGGGAACAGACTCATCAGAATCACTAATCTGGGCAAAGGTGACTCAGAAACAGGCAAATCAGGATGACATCAAAACCAGATGGTTAGAAAAAGAGAAGGACGACCAGTGAAGAACTGGCTTTAGACAGTCACGAGGGACCAGACCTCCAGGCAGTCGCCACACCAAGGAACAACGATACCATGACACCGGCTGCTGACAGAAATGCCGGCTCGCTTTAACCAACCCACCTCATGCATCACCACGACATCACACGCCTGGAAACGTGACGCGTAAGGCGAAATAACTCATTCTTCGGCCTGCAATAAAGATGCGATGGCACTTAGGCCTGTATGCGAGCACACATTATCTTCTCCGCCATCGTGGTGATGTTTCAACGCCGTCCGTTTGTCCGTTTGTTTCGGTCTATCTGCAAGATGACGCACACTCCACAGGGACTCATTTCAACCACTGACCAGATGGAATCAGAGAAGTGGGAGCAAATGCCGACCAAGGACGAACCTACTTAATTGTGGTACGAAACCATGGATTGGATCTGGATTTGAATAGGATCCAAGATCTGTTCACATTTTTCAGAAGATTGTTAGACATTTTCCATTGAACATGGATGCCATCAAGTAGCTATTAAGAACTGACAATCATTTCTAAAACGATAATTCTCTACAAAGTAATAAACCTTCATCAAATATTGCAATTTTCTATTAATAGAGGCTGAATGTTGCTTTTGTTGTTGTTGTTGTTGTTGTTGTTGCGAAGAACCGATAAGTATCTATAAGGAAATATACGTTCACCAAATATTAAGATTTTTTAGTGATGCAGACGAAACGTTGAACTTTTGTTAAGAATTGAGACAATTATCTACAAAGTAGAATATTTTAATTAAATATTAAAATGTTCTAATGATATAATTTTGTTGTGAACTAATAACTATCAACAAAGAAATACGCTTTCATCAACTGTTGAAACATTCTAGTGATATTGTCCGAATGTTGACGTTTTGTTAAGGCGAAACGACAGACCATTCCCTGCTGGTCGGTGGCAGAGATCAGCAGAAGGCACCCAGGTGGCAGATGGGTGTAGGGCGGCACAGATTTCCTTCCTCGCACTACGAGTGACGACGGGACTAGCCTGTGTCGCCGGGGGACGGCTCTCGAGGCGGCGTGACACTTGGCGACGAGGGCTGCCACTCTGCGAACTACCCAGTGGCCTGCACGTCTAGCAGGGCTCTCCCTAGCTGGGGAGGGGGGGGGGGGGGGGGAGGAGGGAACGTCTCTCATGGGCGCAGAGTGGGCATGAACCTACGTGCAGCGGCTCGGCGACTTGTGCCTCGTATGTCTCCCGAGTCGGCCTCACGCGGCACAGGACCGTCGCCACTCAGCATGAAGACGGCCGCCCGGTAGCCCTGACGACGGCCTTGGAGGAACCACGACGACGACGACACTACAACATCAACATCAACCGCAGCCGAACCACCTTCAGACGACCGCTCGGCGGTCCCAACGACTACCTACCTCATCTAGGCTCCTGCCTGACGGCGCCATCCTTCCTGGGACCCTCCACCCGACGCTAACCCAGACTTCTTGACCCAACCTGCCAGTCTACAATGTCTATGCCAAGACAAACGTCTCCATGTCACAGCCTTGGCTGTGGAGATATCTTGTCCCTAAAAGCGTTCTGCTATGAGGACGTTAAACTCATCCTTCTCCACATCTGTCTTCTCTTTCCCAGTCATGTTCCTCAGGGATATGGTTGTGGAAAATCCGATCATGTCATGCTCAGCCTGCACACCAAAAATTAATGCGCCGTGGCCATGAGTCGAGTATTTATAGACTGGCGCAATTAGATTGCTTTGATCATTTTCATCGTGTCTGAAAGTTGATTCTCTTCATATTCTTTCATATGATCATCAAGGTACAAGCCAGGTGATTCCAAGCAGACAGACTAAAGTCAGAGGAACAGGATTAATCTGGGCGGCTGCAGCTGGCGAAAAGATAGGGTCACGGGTGAGTGCAAAGACCTGAAATGTGTGTCGACTAAGGGGATGGTCGTGTATTTGAAGATTGTGATTTCGTCGATGAAGATCCCCCAAAACAAGGAAAATAATTGGTGGGGATTTTTGTTGTTGTTTTTTTTAAAATTAATTATCAGTTTAACATTCAATGCTGGCTCAAATTTAAGGTAGCCTCAAAACGCTTACATGGATTATATAGTGTTTTAGTGCAAAATACTATTTGTGGAGTGTGCCCTCATACAAGCCAGGGTCTTTTTCTTTTTCTTTCACTGTAGTCAAGGGGTCTTAAAGGTAGACAACTCGTGTTGCCTGATAGTTCTGCAGCCATCGTCAAGTTAGAGGCATGCTCGATACAGAAAAGTCCGTGGTCTCTTCTGAAGCCCCTGATCATTTCCTCTGATGTGCTGTTCTGCTGTCGGAGTCCATGAATGGCGTGCGCTCAGGAAGCTGGACAACACACGCTTAAAGAGCATCTAGAAAAGACCTTTTTTTTCTTCATGCATAGTAGAGACAAGCAGTCAGTTTAACTTTGATTTTTTACAAAGAATAGATCGAAGTTAAAAAATCACACACACACACACACACACACACACACACACACACACACACACACACACACACACACACACACACTATGTTT
>CM065736.1:59025256-59027756 GCA_033310375.1 Conus canariensis
CACAGCTTTTCAAAGATGACCGAGGAGGTCTAAGAACAGCGAAAGAAGATGAGGCAGCTATTGCATAAGTGTTATTTGATGTGAGATTCCTGTCCGCTTCATCACAGACTATGTGACGAATGTGAACAAGGATTCGGGCAGCTGGAAGAGCGGACGACCGAGGGGATGGAAAATGGGAAACAACCAGAACAAACTCCGGAAAACGCAGTCGGTTCCCGACACACAGGTGTGTCACAGTTCACTCAATCAGTGGTCGGTGTTTATGATTGTGATTTGTCATACCGCGCGGGTCAATGTTATTCGTCATGATTATGCACATTCACCTTCTCTCTCTCTCTTCTCTCTCTCTCTCTCTCTCTCTCTCTCTCTCTCTCTCTCTCTCTCTCTCTCTCTCTCTCTGTGTTGTGTGTGTGTGTGGTTTTCATAATTACACTCATTTCACGTAGTGTCAAATGTGTGTAGTTATTGAAATTTGTATCGTTGATGACACTCGCAAACTGAAGATTCGCCCAGTGAAATGTTTTCATTCATGTGAAATTTTAACAATACTGAGATATATTTCAAAACACACAACTGATAAGTTTAACAGTGACACCAAAGTTGGTAAATGTCATTGTGTATGCATAAGTTTGGTTTATGTGTTATGGCTAATAAATCAGTAAATGCTAGTATTTTTATGTAGACTAGAATGGAAAAACATATAAAGGCAAATGGATCAAATAAAACCAGTTGCTTGATAATTGCAATCAGTAAAAGTCCAATATTGCAAATTTATGCGATAGTCTTTTCAAACAAACTCGTTTTTAGTACTCAGTATCCCATGGAAGGTTTTTGTTTATTTGGGGTGGGAGGAGGGAGGGAGGGGGGCAGAAAAGGAAGTACGGCAGTTCATCATGTACAGAATGAACATGTTTGCTGCAGTGTATAGTGAAATGAGCATCAGGGGAATTGTCCTCGGTAAAGCATAGAAAATGAAACGCCACAAAAAAGGTAAAATGAAATAAGATGGAATAAAAAAAAAAAGAAGAAAATTAACAGTACTTAAACCTTTTAATGTCATGGAGATCAGTTATGGCACCAGTAATTCTTTAAAACTGGTACATTAAACTCTTAGGGCAAACACTAGTAACAGGTCAAACATAAGTAGTTTGGTCATAGCAGGTGGTAATGTCAAGTGCTACAAATGTGATGGTCCACCTTCCCACAGCCAACATCTTGTCAAACAAAACAGAAATTGGTCCTCGGTATCAGTTGCCATTATATTTTTTTTTCATTGTTTATCATCCAAACCAGTAGAAATGTTGGTAAGTGTGTACTGTTGGCATTATGCACTTTTTCACCCTTGCCCCACACTCGAGGCAATTCAGTTTTTAACTTCCTTCAAGTGAGGCTGGAGCAGCTTATAATTCCCTCTTTGTTTTTGTTCCTTTCAGATTTAATTCCCTTATAAAAATGAAAGCACACATTCAGAAATGGTGCGCACGCACGCACGCACAGCACCACACACACACACACACACACCACACACACACACAACACACACACACACACACTCACATACACATGTACACACACACACACACACAACACACAACACACACACACACACACACACACACACACACACACACACACACACACACAGAGGTATGCACAAAACACTCATTTAAATTGATTAGTGCAGGGGAATTATTTTGTCTGCAGATATTCTGTAAGTGTATATATGTACAAAATCTATATTATCAGAAAATAAATCTAGATTATTGTGCATATTCTGTTGGGAAAGAAGTCAAAGATACAGTAGTTAAGAACATTATGATGGAAAATCTGAGAAGTTTTTTTTTTTTCATTTTACATAACAGTAGCCTTCTTTACAAGTAATTGAAGTGTCCACATACTAACGTGCTCACACACACACACACACATACACACACACACACATACGCACACACACACAAATGCACACATATATGTACGTGCATGCACACACTGGATTTAATTCTAGTTTAAACTGCTCAAACTCTGTGTCAAAGATAATAAGATAAGATAATGTTGCTTATAATACAGTTATAGCCCAGCCGACCGCAAAGGGACACATCAGGGCTGTCACCACGTTAAAATCAACTCACAAGTCAGTCATTCACACAATTCTTTAAAATACATCGAAAAACCCATCCGAAAGTTTGTTAAAAATCTTTCCATTGTAAAATCTCAGATCCGATGAAAAATGTTAATCTCTTTCAAGAACTCAAAGATCGCGTCAGGCGAAACATCTCTGAACAAGGTTTTCATGGAATCTGCTGTAAAATGTTTGTGTCTCACATCGTGCAAGTCCCAACACTCTAAAAGAACATGTTTCATTGTGAGTGGCACATGACATGGAATGCACCACGGAGCTTCTTCACTCTTTAAAAGGTAGGAATGGGTAAAACTTTTTATACGTGTAGCCAGTGTGCAGTCGGCACAGAACTGTTTCTTCTTTATGACCACTAGAGTCTGT